>JARHVA010004125.1:1462500-1522500 GCA_037957365.1 Torreya grandis
ATCGAACCTATGGAGAAAATAATAAGATCTACTTTTTAAGCTTTTATCAATGCATGTTATATTCAATTTTTTTTTTAAAAGCAATGTTTTGATATATTTTTATGGACTCCATAATCTTCTGACATGTTTTAAATCTATTTAAATTCTTTTTTCATTACCCATTTAGGTTAAGTTTAAAAATTCTTTAGAATGATAATGAGCATACCCACTAAAGGAAGTGTTTACTTATAAGTAATACTTTTAATGCTTCTATTCATTAGTTAGAAATTAAAATATCCTTTTGCTTGGTAATATCGAATTATATATACATACTACATTTACAAAACATATAATAGTCAAATATGGAAGCTTTACAAGGAAGACCCACTCGCATGTGCCATTCTATTGAAGACTTCAATTGGCCTTGTTGAGTTTTTGGCTTTGATACCTTCACATGAGTTATTTATTTTTTTAATTCATTAACATTTTGGTGATTTTTTATAAATTTACAAAAAAGAAACTATTATTTCTTATGGCTAAAACTACCTAGGGTTAGGGATGCTTGGCATGGGAATTTTTTTTAATGTGAAATATTAACCAACAATAACCAGACGTATCTAATCTCATATATAAATATAAATATACTTTTATACTACTAAAGAACATTTGGAATCACATAATTGGTGAAATTCTACCCTTCCATTTAATGCCTAAAATTGGATTTTCTTATTAGACATATTTGAAAATTAATTTATAGAACTCATGTAACATCTTTAATGAATCCTATCATTGAGAAACCATTGCCATAAACTGGCACTTCTATTTTAAATATAGATGAATATAATAATTCCCAAAGGATATCATTTTTCTCTTTAAAATAAAACATTTGTATGAATAAATTAAAAAAATATACACCAAAAGCATGCATTGAAAAAGCTAAGAAAAAATTCATACAAATAAACTCCAAAATTTGTTAAGTTATATAAAAATAGTGATATGTAGCAAAATAACTAGATGATCATATGGAAACAACATGTCCAAAAAATTTCCAAAACTATAGATACCCATCTAACACCAATCAAAGATAATCTCATTCATGCTTGTGTATTGTGTGAATGGTTACATTTGAAAAAAGATATTGTTCTGAATAATAATGACATTGTTAAAATGTTCCATTTTTATAGATAAAATGTAAAATAAGAACTTAAATTTGGCTAAAAAGAATGAAAATAATGAAAAACATCTCTCAGTAATGAAAATGTTTAGAAAATTTAGAGAACTAGGTTATGTCAAGACTATCAGGTAATTAGGTGCCCAAAGGTGACTAGGTTATGCAGAGACTATTAGGTACCTTGAGGTGATACAATTATACCAAGACACTCATATGGCTAGGATGTTTCCAAATGGCATAATCCCAGATACCCAAGTGGTTGAAGGTGACTAGGTTGTGTTGAGAAACCTAGGTGTTTGATATGGTGCCATGGCATAGAATCCCAAACACATAGATGCCTAGAGGTTATTGGGTTATGATGAGACACCCAAGTGCCTACGATGGTGCCATGTGGTAGTATCATAGTCACTAAGATTTTTGGAGGTGACTGGGTTATGATAAGACCCTTGTGTGTTCATAGGTGACTAAGTTGTTCTAAGACCTTAGAGAGGCCAAGATGGTGCCACATTGTATCATCTTGGGCACCTAGGTGCTTGGAAGTGTTAGGGATATGATGAGACATCTGGGTACTTTGAATGGTGCCATGTGGTATAATTCTAGGCACCTAGGTGACTATAGGTGATTGGGTTATGTGAAGACTATGGGGTGCTTGAGATATTTCCATATGGTACCATACTAAGCACATAGGTAACATAAGGTGATGAAACTATGCTTAGACCCATGGTTTCCCTATATGGTGCCACATGGCATCAATCTAGCTACCTAGGTGCCTAGAGATGGTTGGGTTATGTTGAGACCATTGGGTACCCAAAGGACTTATCATATATGTTTTCATCAAGTTCATTTAAATATTGATTGAAAAAATCCATTCACTTCTATAAGGATTTAGGTATACTTATCAAACATTTCAAATATTCGTTTTATACTTTTTCTATGTTCTACAACATTATCATGTTTCTTGTAATTTATTTGGGAGTTACTTTAGTCATGATATTATTTGTTTTTTTTTAACATAGATTTTAATAGACAATTTTTTAGAAGGTGGTTTTGATAAACAATGAACTTTTTCTTTCCATGTTTGTGTATGGGGAGAGAGGCTAGGGTGAAAATCCAATTATCACAAGCATCAATGTGAAAATTTGGCATGTTGTATATGTTGGCAAAAGGTGTTTAGTACATCTATATTTTGAATATGTCAATACTATTTATTAATGCATAATGCATTTTATATTGCATTAAAATGTTTTAACATGTACTTTTAATATCATTCTTATTGATTAATCCCCTATGCTAACTTATATTTACTGTTTATAACTACAATGTTATCTAGCAATGTAAACTTAGAGTCATTTCTATCTAATTTTTGTCTTGTCATTCTTTTTTATTTGTTTTTATGATAAATTATGAAAAAAATAGTGTAAGGGTCATTCTTATATGATCCTAATGTTTTGGATGTGGTACCCATAATATTTACACCTCCTTTTAAATTGTTTTAACTTAAAATCAATTCAATATAATGACACTCTTGAGGTTAAATAGAGACATTTTTTGTGTTGACATTACCTTCTTGAAGAGAAACTGTAGTTGCTCCTAAATAGTTATGATACATGTTGAAATCTTGGGAGGTGATTGAACTATGTCAATACCACCATATGCTTCAGATGGTGACATGCCATAACATCCTATGAAACCAAGTACATGAAAGTGATTGGTTGTATCGATAACATTAGGTGGTGAGGATAGTGCCATGTCGTAGTGTTTTGATTACTTGGGTGCTTAGAGATAACTAGTTTATGTCAATACCCTCAAATGGCACCTCATGGTAGTATCTACATCACCTAAGTGCTTCAAGGTGACTAGGTTATAGTGAGACCCTTAGGTGACAAAGATGTTTCCACATGGAACCATCTTAGACACTCAGGTGCAAAGAAGTGACTAGACTATGGTTAGATAATCAAGTAACTAGGATATCACCACATGGAAACATCTTGAGTAATTGTGTTCCTGTAGGTGACTAAATTATATGTAAACTGATATTCTACATAAACTATAGATTTTTTTAAAGTATTAAAATAAATACATACATTATCTTTTATATTTATTTTCATTTTGTATGAACTATATCACCAAGTCAGGATTAATGTGGAATGTCAGGGAGATTATTAAATTTAGTTTCTTTTCCCTTGATAAGTTTTATGGAACATACAATGCCTTTTAAGTATTTTAGTAGATAAATATTTTAATAATGTTTATGAGACCAAAATCATATATGGGACTCTAATATTAAAATGTAAAATAATAGGATTGATGAAGCAATTGGAAGAAGAGAATATTTGAAAGCTTAAATATATGTTAGTGTTCTATTTTTAAAAGTTAATTATTTGGTTGTGTACTTTAGTAATAAGATTTCCTTTTCTTCAATGTTTTACCCTTAGAGTAAGGTCAACATATACTTCCCTTATAATAGTAAGAAATAGTATGCAAATTATTGAACAACACCTACATATGATTAAATCAATCTTTTACATAGGTAGTGGCAATGCACTTGAATGGTTTTGTTGTTTTATTGTAATTCCATGACTAAGATGAAAACCTATGATTAACATTTAATTAAAAATTGGGAATACTTAGTTATTACAATGTGTTTTTTAAGCTACAAATAATATGGACTAGTTAGGAACGAAACCTAGGAGTTTATACTTGTTTTTGGAGTGCTCTAAAAACTAAACGACTTGCCCCTCTAATGTCATCTTATCATTGGATTGGTGTGGCTTATTTCCAACACCCCCTTAAAACCACATTCTAGGTACTTAGGGATCCTAGCCTTGTTCTAATACCACATGTTGAGATACAACTCATATGGACCAATTAGGACTTAAACCTAGGACCTTCCATTTACTACTAGAGTGATCTACCAACTAAGCTACTAGCTCCTCTATGACCGGCCCATCGTTGGTCCAGGTGTGGGTTATTTTTAATAGTGTTTTAACTAGTAGAATCTTAAATTGGAATAACTTGTCATAAAAATCTTGTAACACTAGTTCATGAGAATTCAAAAAGTGCATGAAAGGTTGATTACTTTTCTAGACACATTTTTAAACTTTGGCCAGAAATATAAATATATTAAAGTAAAATAAATGGTCATGCTTTTTCTATATCTATTCATATTTTAAATTATATTATCTAAAAGGTATAAAAAAATATTAACTAGTACAAAAAATGACATATAGTCATTTAGAAATTTAGAGCATCAATTTTAATAAATTATTTTATTGTGTATGAGGAAATAAGTCAATATTCAAATGGATCATTTTCCTTGCTTTTGCAATCAGAGAAGTATTTAAACCATTAGCAAGATAAAATCATTGCAGAAGCTAGGCACTAGTTCTATAAACATAATCTCTTGAATATGTTCTAATAAAATATGCAGCAAGGACAAATCAAATACAAATATTTATATATAATTATGAAATCATTCAATATTGTCTCTATAAGCATATCACAAAATACATATCAACTATGAGGTTAATCTAATACTATGATATGAAATGATACTAATACTAATATTACTAGATGTGAAAATTGAGTAATAATATATGTTATATAGTCTATAATCACTACATAAAACAATATTAAATAATAAAATCATGCACTTTAACTATAATATAAAATTAAAATATTAATAAACGACATTTAAATAAAAATAAAACATATCAGCATAGTTTCATAGCTAATAGATTAGATTATGTTTGAGTTGTATGTTTACAAAATATTCTAATTAAAATGTATGATATTTGATTTTTTTAGAAAATTATTAATTATATTCTAAATACTAAAACAACTAAATTTAATATATGTTTAGTTGATAAAGGCATTTGTTTAACAGTAGTAGATGAGATCTTCAAGTTATGAAAGCCCAACAAAACATTATGAAATTCTAGATGAAAAACAAAGTATTATGCAATAAAAATATACATGAGCAATGTCTTTATAGATCCCATTTAGGATTTTTCCATTCATCATCTCAACTAGTGTTTTGCATGTCATTTATAGAGAAGATATGTATACTCCATATATTCATAGATTGTAGAAAATTGAAAAATAGAGCACGCAATTATTTTCTATTTGCATCCATAGATAAGTGGTATAAAAATCAAATTAAATACAATTAAATGATAGGGAATTTATAAGTGAAGATAATATTGTCAATTTATTCAACTATTTATCATTGCAATTTATTTGACTAACATGCTAATAGATATGATCATATTTTTCATGGTTACAAGTATAAAATTGACATTTGGCTAGAAGTATCACAAGACAAAAGTTGCAGCTAGATTGTTTTTCTTATATTGATTGAAATTTATTTTATCTAATCTATAATTTTTTCCTTCAAATGTGTTTGATTCAAAATATATTCAATTTTGCCATTTTATGTTTGTATAATGTTGGTATTTGTACATTTAGTCTTGTTGACAACTTGTGCAATTTACAAAATCTTTTATTGAAACTATGTTAGTCAAGACCAACTACCCAAAATCATTTTAAAATGGTTGAAAATGTGATGCATGACTATTTTTTAGTTTTAAAACACCTTTGACGTATAAAAAAATATTTTACATGTTGTGACATTGTTGACATTTCAAAAATTATCTAAACACATGCTTTTTTAAGTAATGAATCTGAAATAGATACTTGCCTAAATATTTGCTTTTAGAAAATTTTGAATATGAGATTTTGTATATATGTCATTTAGTATATCCATAAAACTAGATTGACTTGAACATAGAAATGGAGTGTCCTTAGTTCTGTTCCTAATAATGTTTTTGAACAACATTGTTGGCATGATTGCTAATAGTAATATTTATTATAGGCCAAAATGTAGTTGTTTTCAATTATCATTTATTACAAACTAAAAAAATAGTTGTTAAATTCCAGTGCCTTGGATAATAGTATGCATGTGTATATATTTAGATAAACCATAGGATACGGTAATAGATCAACAAAAGTAATCAAGGTTTTTTGAGTGTCAGTACTTACTATTGCCATGTCTTGCTCATCATCACCATATTTGAGTCATAGATCATATTGGATATATTGTTTTTGATAGCCAATTATGATGGTAATAAAAGAACCTAATTCATATGTGTTATTTGATTGCACATGACCATGTATAGAGGTATTAGCGGTAATCTTACATTCCTTGAATATGGTTGTAATGTTTTATACAATGGTGTTCATATTTAATACAAGACAATAATCATCATTTCCTCTTTAGTATTGGATTATATTTTTATAGTTAATTTTTATGATCCAATCAATTTTACCAGGGGATAAATATGTCAATAATTTTTCATTTTTAAAATTTTTGATGTTCATAGTTATTATAAAATGACCAAATTTGCCAATGAGATCCACACGCACTATTCTAAAATTTGATTGATAATTTGGATTCTTTATGAACCTAAGAAATTAAACATTCAACACATCACCTTTGAAAACATGTCTTGATATTTTTGTTAAATGTTCAATAATTGAAATGAAGGCACGTTGTCATGTTTCTATGTTGCATTTATTATTATTATGGAATGCAACTTTTGAGTACAAAGATTTTATGATAAGATATAATCATTATTTATTGAATTGTTAAAGTCATAGATAGTAACAAAGGACATAATAAAAAATAGAATTTTTTTATCCTTTATAATTTTTTATAAAAAATGGGAAAAAAAATTAGCATTTTTCATATTTCTTGTTGCTCTATTTCTATTTGTTGTTTCTTGTGCTTTCCTAACTCTATATTTAAGTTTTTTTTTCCAGTTTGTAAAAATAGTTGTTAGTTAGAAAGTTTGAAAACAAATATTCAATACTAAAGCATTGTGACTTTTATTTTTATTTTAAAAGATAGAGTAATTTTTAGGTTTCACTGCCCCCCCCCACCAAAAAAAATAAAAATAAAATAAAATAAATTGGATTGGAATTTTCTAGAAGAAATGTAGATAATAAAATATTTACCATTTATTTGTTACTTATTTTTCTATTTCTATTTCTTTACTACTATGTTTTTTATGATCCATATCCAAATTTATATTTCGATTATAATAATTTTATGAATATATTATATTGTGATAGTGGTAAGAAGATACAATTAAAATTCAGGAATTGTGAGTTTTAAAAAGTAGGAACTTGTGATAATCAAAGATAAAACAATATCATTTTAGTGTCTTTTATCATGCTATTTATGATTGTTAATTATTGCATTTTTATTGATCCATATTTTTTTTTCTTCAATAATTTTTATAGTGCATAATTTTTCTTCAATTACAAAGGATAATTCAAAAAAAAAAATCTAAAAAGAAACTAAAAAAACAAAAGATAAATTGCATAAATTATTGTTTTCTCTAACTTTTTTATTATTTAATTTGTATTTATTATTTCCATGTCCAAAGTACATTTTGTAATTTTTTGTTTTTAATTAGTCATATATTTGTAAAAACTAATTGTTGTTCAATACCTTGATAGTTAATTAAAGATAACTTACATGATGATCAGTCTATCAAGCATAAAGAATACTCAATTGAACATTATTGATATCGATTTTTTTCAAAAAAGGTTGTATTAGAGTCATTTCATGTGTTGTTGGAATATTTTATATTAAAGATAAATTATGTTTATGCATTGTGTCTAGAAGTTGGTTCTGTGATGTTATTTTTTAAGCATATCAATATTGAAATCTCCAACAAATACAATATTGGTATTCAATGCTAAAGCAAATTTTATTATTTCTATGAATTTAAATATATTAATAGTTGGATCATGTCATATTATGTATATATTAATTATAAGTGTTGAAATGTTTAAATAAAGTATATTGTGTTTCATAGTTTGCATGTTTGATGCTGAAATTGATTTATTTCTTTTAATAATAATGTTTTTATAAAACATTACATTATTCCATCTATTTTCATTGAGTAATATAAAAGAAAACTATTTATAAGAATCACATTATTTGGTGTTTGCATAGTTCTTATTTCCTAGAAGCATAAAATGTTTGCATGCATAAGTTTATAGTCATGGATTATTCTTTCTAAATATAATTAAAAACTTCATGTATTAAACAAGATAATTACAAAACTATTATTCACATTGGAAGAAATTTTTAAAAATAGTTTCCATTGTGTAGAGGTTTATAGTATTTAGATTTTAGTATTGACTTTATATGATGTGATAAAGTTTTCTGCCCTTAATATATTAATATGATTTGATGATTTGATGTTTTTTACTCGTGAAAGTGTAATATAGATAAATCCATGGATCTTAACACCAATATTATCAAATCTAATAAAATTCATTATCAATCCTTATGATATATGTAATGCTTGTGCACATGTTATTTATATTGGGAACTATTTTTGTATCACAATTACTGGTTTTTTATTGTAAAATTTTCTTGAAATTATTATTATGGGAGTCTAAGCTTTAGACATATGATCATTATATAATCTTTCCATTTTTTTGGGCTAAAATGCTCCAAGTTTAGTGTCATTAAATTATATTCAAATTATGTCTAGTTATCCACACATATAGTATTTAACAAACCCATCAATGCCATTTAATAATCCATATTATATGTCATAATCTCCACCAATACATTTTGTTTCAATATTATTATGTGAGGAAAGTTATATTTTTCATTATCGATAACAATTTCTATAGTAAAATTCAATTTTTTATCAATAACATTCAATGTTTATGTTTCTACATTGAGAATGAGAGGAATTTTTGCAAAATTTTTTATAAAATCATAATTCCTGTGTAAGAAGTATGGAAATGTTAGGTCACAAGGACAAGGTCTATGGCACATGATATTTAAGTATTGGGTATCATATGTAGTATGTTGGTACATTTTTATCTGATTTATAGTGGAAACAAATTGCATGTGGCTTTGTCAAACAACTTATTTTAATTGAAATTAATTCACATTGTCAAGCCAAAAATTATATGTAATTATTTACCCAGGTAATACTGGTTGTTCAAAAATCCATTTATCTCAAATATGTTCTATCTGATAAAATTCACCGAAAAAGATAATGTCAATATTTCCAAATGGTTTTATCTATGTATGCATTAATTATCAAAGTATTTTGTCTATATTATAAATCATACAACTTCATTATATATATATATATATATATATATATATATATATATATATATATATATATATATATAATCAATGAGTAGGAACTACAATTATTCATAACTTTTTATTAGGATGTCCAAAGTATTTGAATCTAATGGAAATATTTGTGTAGATGTATACGGTACATGAAAAATAGAATGTGTAGTTAGACTATTTACATTATATACAACATTTCTAGTGCATGCAACAATTATTAAGTTTATTTTCAAAGGATTATTTTTAATTTGCTTATTGTAAATCCATGTTAAATTTTAATATATTGGTTTTACAATG
This sequence comes from Torreya grandis, assembly GCA_037957365.1. Classification (NCBI taxonomy): domain Eukaryota; kingdom Viridiplantae; phylum Streptophyta; class Pinopsida; order Cupressales; family Taxaceae; genus Torreya; species Torreya grandis. The sequence continues at coordinate 1,472,127 of JARHVA010004125.1, forward strand.
ACTATTTTCCCTGTGCTATCTCCTCATATTACAAATAAATAGATTGGGGTATTTGATGCCTGTGATTTTATTATTCATTGTATTTGATAATGAATTTTTTTTTATTCAATTGCTATTGTAATTTTATGTACTCTTCTTTGTTCGCTATAAATTCCTGGTTGGTTATTTGAAATGTTATTTATTTTTTATTATTAAGTGATTTGATACCTATTATGAAAAGTAGAGTAAATTCTATATAATTATTTTTATAGTCACTATAATTTTGATTCATGTCTTTTTATTTTTCAATGGAAAACACCATGTAAGAATTAATGTCAAGATTCTCTGTAGCAGTGTCAATATTTCCCAAATTTTTTTAATTATGTAGTAAACATAGGCTCAATTTTGTCTATCTATGTTTTATGAAATGGGTATGTCTTATCACATGTATCAAAACATTTTTTTATGTCTTTCAATTGTCATGATATGGTGAAAACAACATCATATTTTATATATAATAATTTTTAGGATCCATGTGCATCTTGTGTCTAACATGTCAAATCATATTTTATGTTTTTTGTCTTTTGTTATTTGTAGATTTCCCTAAATAATATATTAAGTATTCATCCAAAGATATGTATTCTAAATGAATTGGTCATTCAATATATTTTTTAATAGGATAATCACATATTATATCTTTTGAACTATTTAGTTCTTGTGATGATATTTTTTAACTCTTCAAAAAATACATTTTTTCTCTATAGCAATGTGTTTTTAAAAACTATTAATTCTTGAAAAAAATGTAATAATGATGAAAGTACAATGTGGATAGGTAGGTGGATAGATATTTATTGATGTTATAGACGAGTATTTCCCAATCTTATAATAAGATGTAATTTGTTATCATTATTATAAATGCTTTCATCATGCACTTTTTAAAATGCATTTATCAATGTACAATAATTTTCTTTTATATAGGAACAACAATATGTTGAAGTAACTTATGCATCTAGAATAAAATTTTCATTTGTGTTAACATACCATAATCTAGTCACTTTTTTTGCATATGCATTTATCAAGATATTTGATGGATGTCTTTTGAGCATTATGATGGGTTGTGAAATACAAGATTGCAATGAAAGTATGTATTTTGTTTCATATAAATCTATATATTGTAAAAACATTTGGAATGCTATGATTTTAGTATATTTTAGTGATCAAGTTGAGAGAAAATATCAAAACATTTTCTTTGTGGAGGTAATTAATTTGATGCAAAAACTCTAATATTATGGTATTTTGTAATGGAGGTAATGGAAAATTGAATCTGAAAAGCTAATTTTTATACTTGTCCACATTTAGGCCAAATTACCATAAATCAATGACAAATCATAAGATATGTACTTGTCCACATAGTTTTTTATTTTAGTATTTGAGTAAAGTACATATATAAGAGCATCATATACTAAAATCATGCAATAGGAATGGTCATTCCCTCTATTTTGAAACTCAGTCACACAAAAATAATCCCATAGTTTTCTAAATAATTTTTCATTTCCTAACTTCAATCCCTTGAATGCATTCGATATATGGCTAAATTAGTGACTAAAAAGAACATTTTTTTCTTATAATAATTGTATCAATATTTTTCACTCCAATTATCTCTTTGTGTTTATTAATTCTTTTGGCATGAAAATTTTGCAGTGCATGATTTATTGGCTCTCAACAATGATCAATAGTTATTAATTTTTTTAAAAAAAATTAATGGGACCAATTACCTAATAATTTAAAAAATATCATGAATATTTGAAGTACTTAGGTGATATTTGAATGCTTTTGAAATATCTATAGGCTATTGGTGATTTTAGCATTTTTTCTATTATGATTTTATTTATAACATCTTTAGCATAAAACCTTAAGCCATTTAATTCACCATTTTTAAAGCATATCCAAACATAAGATGAAATCTAATGTATAATGATTTTACTATCATCGAATAAGATATTAGTGATGTGATTTGTAATGCCATTTTCTCTATGTATAAGCTCCCACTTTAAATTTTTTTGAAATGACATTTTCTATGTGACATCATTAGGACTACTAAAACCAAAGTATAGAGTTGGAAAGATCATTTCCTTGGAAAACATGGATTTAAATATACTTAATAGTTTGAATCCTTTAGATGGAGCAATTTCAATGATCTCATATTTTAAATATTATATGAATTATACTTCACCACATGTATGCAACAACTATTTAGTGATTGGTTTTAATTCATATTCATGAAAGTTAAACTCATTGTATTTTATATACACAAAGTTGATTGATGTGTTTTCAAATCTTTTCTCAAAACTATGTTTCCAATCTTTATCAATTACAACTTTTTATTTATTGTATAGCGAATCTTGATAATGTTTTGACAATAAATTCATGACACATGCAAGTCTCATGTTTCATATTAAATATGCATATTTTTATTCCCATTTGCACTTTATTTTGATTTAAATTATTACCATATCATTTAATTGTCTAGGTAATGCCTATCGAATTTGATCAAAGTCTATAAAAACATTCAAAAAATTTCCAATAATTCTATGTTATAATCATTTATATCCAATTTATTGTTTTTTCATAATTAAATTATAATGAGGATGAAGAATTAAATTTGGAGTAGTGGGTTCCAAAGATGAAGAAAGAAAAAATAATGCAATTTTTGGATATGAAAATAGTAAGCACAAGGCAAGGGAATTATAATAGGTAAATGGTGCAGTGGAAAGGATTGCAATAAGAAGAGAACACTTAGATTATAGAATGAGAGCTAAAGAAAATTGATAATTAAAAATGGTAATAGTATAATCAAACCAACTTGCAAGAGCTAAGTTATTTTCAACTAGAAAAATATGATGAAAAAAAAAATAGGCTAACCTTCCAGAGGCCATAAATTTTGACCCATAGATCTGTTTGATCTCTTCAACACACCAAAAAAACTATATCAAAAATATATTTATTGTCTTAGGTAATTATACCTACCTAAAAATATTTTTTATATTTTTTAGAGGCCATACGTGATCATCTAAGGGTCTGAAATTGTGATTTAAGTTTTTTCTATTTTTAGAAATCGTATATTTTTAGAACTAGACATCAAGCTCAATTAAATATCATCCCATATTCTAATTATATTTTTAAAGATATTTTGGGAGTTTTTTTTAATATTTCAAGAGATTTTAAAAACAAGCATTTTTTTTTAGATTTTAGTTTTTTTTCAAATTTTGCATGTAAACTCCAATTTCTGAGTTGAGGCTTAAGTATGGTTTGGTTTTTAATTATTTTAATTTATTCATTATGAATCAATACAAATTATTTTTTAAAATCTTGACCTATTTTTAATTGTATTTATCTTGTTAGTTTTTGGGTTCATTATTTGGTATCATAGCAAGTTTAGATATTCAAAGAGCAAAGAATTATGAGAGGATGAAGAGGTGTTGCACAGATGAACTAGACTATACAAGAGAAATAGAGGTAAATTCAAAAACTAATAGAGGTTATCACCTTTCAATAGAGAAGACAAGGTGGTGATGAGGAAGACACAAATTGTGATGAGTAAGTTTAGTAAGAAGAAGAAGAACAAGAGCAACCACCATCGATGGAAGAGAGGTTGGTTAAAGCTTTATAAAAAAGAAATGAAGGAATCAAGTTTGATGGTCCATATTTTGAAGGTAGTTTAAAACCAGAGGATTTGATAGATTAGATGAATATCATGAAGAAGTTATTCAAGTAGAAAACTATGAGAGAAGACAAGAAGGCAAAGTTTGTATCCATGAAATTGAAAGGTCATGCAATGATTTAGTGGGATCACCTATAGAAAGAGAGATAAATAAAAGGTAAAGAGAAGATGAACTCATGGAAAAAGATGGAAAATAATCTGAGGGAGAAATTTATTCTTGTGGATTATGCATAAACCCTATACAGAAGATTTAAAAATTTAAAGCAAAAGGATCATAGTATACAAGAGTATACAAATGAATTTTGTAAGCTTTCCATACAAGTGGATCATGATGAAACAAAATAATAGATAACTATAAGGTATGCAAATGGTTTTAAATTTCTATTCAAAATTAATTAAGCATGCTTAGAATAACTAACATGAAGGAGGCTTACCAACTACCTTTGAAGGTAGAAGAAAAACAAAATAGATAGAATTTTAGTATTTCTACTAGTCTAAAAAGAGGTGGATCCTATCTAATAAGAGGATAAAGTGGGTTTAATACCACTGTAGGTGTATTTAATGCTAATAAATGTGAATCATCATGTGCTACAAAAATTCAAGATGATAATAGGCAAGGGTTTCAATACCAACAAAGAGGAAGAGGATTTCAGAGAGGATGAGTTTATGGTCATGATAAAAGATGGTTTCCACATTAGTGTAGATTTTATGTCTATTATATATGTGGATAAGAAAGACACAGAGTGTTTGATTGTCCACACTATCAAGATCAAGAAAGGAGGCCAAAAGATCACCCAAGAGTAAATCTAGTTGAGGCTAAAATAGAATAGAAGAATACTAAAGTTGTACCAGTAGATGTTAGAGAGAATGTCATGATGAGAAGACCCACAATCACTCTATAGAATTAAAAATTGAAGAATAAATAAGGTAGTGATGCATGACTACGATTGTATATTTTATAAACAAGATGTAATTTAGGTGGAAAGGTATGTAATGTAATTATAGATGGTGGTAGTTGTGAAAATATGGCTTCTAAAGAAACAATTAAAAAACTAAATATGCAATTTGAAAAGCATCCTAATATTTTTGGATTTTATAGTTTAAGAAAGGGAATGAAGTTACAGTAGATAAAAAGTGGTTAATAAAGTTTTCTATAGGAAAGAGTTATAAGAATAAAATATGGTGTGATTTTATTTTGATGGATGCATGCCATGTGTTATTGAGAAGACTACAGTAATTTGATAGGAATTTAATTCATGATGGAGAAAAGAACAAGTATACTTTTTAAAAAGGTGGTATAAAGGTATTTTTGTTACCTCTTAAAGAGGAAGAAAATATAGAAATAATGCTCTCTACTAAATAATTTATCCAAGATATGAAGGTAGCTAGTTGTTGTTATGCATTATTAGCAAAGATTGAAGAAATAAAATAGTGTCAATACAAACACAAGTAGCAAGAGTGTTGAAAGAATATGTAGATGTTATACTTTATGAGTTACTAGGTGATTTACCATAAAAGAGATATATATATATATATAACATCACAATGATTTTATTCTAGAATCAACTCTAACTAATCAAGCAATTTGTTGGATGAGTCCAATAGAACACATAGAATTAAATAAATAGGTTGTCTAATTTATAAGAAAGAAGATGATAAGGGAGAGTATGAGTCCATGTGCAACACTAGCATTACTAAATCTAAAGAAAGATGGAGGATGGAGAGTGTGTTTGGATAGTAGAGGAATTAATAAAATTATAATAAATTATAGGTTTCCTATACCTCATTTAGATGATATGATGGATGTGCTTGTAGGAGCAAAATATTTTACAAAGATTGATGTAAGGAGTGGGTATTATAAGATTCAATTTCTTAAAGGAGTTAAGTGGAAAATTGCATTCAAAACTAGGGATGGCTTATTTGAGTTGATGGTGATGCCATTTGGATTATCTAATGCACCTAACACATTTATGAGAGTGATGAATATAGTGCAACAAAAATATATTGGTAAGTTTATGGTTGTTTATTTTGATGATATTTTGATATTAAATAAGACTAAAGAAAAACACTTAAATCATCTAATAATGGTAATAGATTTGTTAAAAAAAGATAAGTTGTATGTAAATTTGAAGAAGTATAAGTTTATGTAGAAAAAATTGGTATTTTTGGGATTTTTAGTTTTAGTAGAGGGTGTAAATATGGATGAAAAAAAGATAAAGGAAATTGGTGAGTGGCCTATTCCAAGAATCATTACATAGGTAAGAAGTCTCCATGGTTTAGCAATTTTTTTATAGAAAATTTATTAAAAATTGTAATAGTATTGTGGCACCAATAACAGATTGCATGAGAGGGAATGAATTTACATGGACTAGAGAAACAATAGAAAGTTTTGAAATTTTGAAGAAGATTACAAAAAGACTAATTTTAGCATTACCAGATTTTAACAAAGTGTTTGAGGTTGATTGTGATGCTTCATTTCTAGGAATTGGGGTTGAGTTGAGTCTAGAAGGAAAGCCAATAACATATTTCAGTGAGAAATTCAATGAGCTAAGAATAAAGTACTATACTTATGATGTTGAAATTTATGAAATTGTATATGTATTAAGACATTAGAGGCATTACTTGGAACATAAGGAGTTTATACTATTTACAAACCATGAGGCTTTGAAGTAAGTGAATAAAAAAAAGAATTTGAATTATAGGCATACAAAAGTAGGTTTTTTTCTTACAGGGTTGTACTTTTATGTTAAAACATAAATCAGGAAAACAAAATCAAGTAGTTGATGCATTGAATAGAAGGGCAGCATTATTAACTACTATGGTGAATGAAATAGCTGTATTTGAAGCTATAAAAAAATTATATGATATTGATCCATACTTTAGCAACGTAGTTGAGAAGTGTAGGAATCCATTAATAGGTGGGATAGATAATATTCATGATGAGTATCTTATGTGATGAGGTTATCTCTTAAGAGATAAATAATTATGCATTCTAGTTAGGTCTCTATCAGATAATATGATAAGAGAATTACATAGTGGTGGTTTGGCTAGTCATTTTGGTAAGATGAAGACAATAACTTTGGTGAAATAAAAGTATTATCTAGATAAATATCTAGAAGGATGTGAAAATATATGTTTCAAGGTGCATAATATGTCAGCTGGCTAAAATACATGCACAAAATACTAGATTATATATTGCATTACCAGTTTTAAGAGAACCCTCGACAGATTTAAGTATAGACTTTGTGTTGGGATTACCAAACACAAAGAGATGTAATGATTCAATTTTTTTTGTTGTAAGATAGATTTTATAAAATGTTTCATTTTATTGCATGTAAGAAAACCAATGATGCCACTAGGGTTATAGAATTATGTTTTGTGGATATTGTGAGATTGCATGGTGTTTTAAAAACTATTATTTCAGATAGGGACACAGAATATTTAAGTCATTTTTGGAGTACTTTAAGGAATAATGTGGGTAATAAACTATAATTGAGTAGTTCATATCACACAGAAATAGATGGAAAAATAGAAGTTGTGAATAAGAGCTTATGAAATTTATTGAGATGCATAGTGGGAGAGAAGCCAAAGTAATGGGACTTGGCTTTACCACAAATTGAGTATGAATATGAATAGATCAATAGGAAATTCACCTTTTTAAATTATTTATGGGACATATCCTATGGGTATTTTATATTTGGTATAGTTTCCAATAGTAGATCAAATTAGTGATGATGTAGAAGCATTTGCAGAGCATATATAATAGTTGTAGGAATGAATAATAAAAAAGTCGTAGGAAATTAATTAGAAATATAAAGTAGTAGTGGATATCAAAAGAAGATCCAAGTATTAGAAGAAGGAGAGTTGGTAATTATTTACTTGAGGAGATAAATATTTCCAAAAGGCACATATAATAAGTTGTAGTACAAGAAAATTGAACCATGTAGAATTGTGAGAAAAATCACATTAGAGGAAATTTATATATAAAATAGGCTTCTTAACAAATATTATAAATAAGAAATTATTTAAATATATATTTAAAAAAAACACTTAAATACATGGGTTAGTTGAGGCCACATATCTATTTAATGAATCTTAAAAACAATTTATTCACTATACTTTATATATATTTAAAATAGACTTTAACTAATTTTATCTTGCAGAAATCAAAATCAATCTTATGTTTCTGAAAATTTCACAATCTAATGACATTAATTTTTATTACATTTTATTAATTAGCATTATTATTCTCCTTGTTTTTAGTGCTTTTTTTATTAAACATTCTATTATGTTTTTGAAAACATTCTATTTTTATAAAAAAAACATTCCCTATATTAGATCTTAATACTCGAGTATTCTAATATTAATATTTATAAATAAGATTTGTTATAGATGGGATAGTGGTGTGATTTAATGATCATTAAATCAGATAAAATTTCTAGAGTTTGTAAGCTTACTCCTCTACAAGCATAACAACATTGAAAAATCTATAGTTTATTCATTATTTACTAAAGATGATGAGTCTCATCAAGAAATCAATCCATCTATTGGTTGACAAGCTCAGAAATAATGATTGCATTATAAGTTGTGACCACATTGATATATCATCTGAATGTGATTTTTGATGGAATATGACCAATTAGTGTTTCAACTCAACACCCATTTTCCATACCAATTATCATCAAAGGGATTGATATTATGCAACATTTTTATATGACTCAAACATGTTCACATATATTGATCACTTATTAGAGTTTAATCAACCTCAACTTGACCTTTGATTAAATTCAAAGACTAATAAATTAAATCTTTCATGTTTTTAATGCATACATTATTTTTTGGGTCTCCCTCTACCCATCCCATCAATTCACAATAATGTAAAATCAGATATGCACTGGCCAACGTATAATGAAACTCATGACAGAATCAAAATATAATTATTAAACATAGGAAATAGATGTGAAGTGACTCACACTCCTAGAAATAAACATGACCATGGTACATATACATGATATATATTTCCTATCTAGACATGGATATAAATTCATATTTGTAGTGTGTTGAAAGTATAGAGGGGACAATGCATCTCATACATATATATTATATATATGTCACATCCCATCCTATTAGTTGGATTTATTCCCTAGACAATTGGTATTTGAAGTGACACGATGCCATCCTGATGATGAATAGTGAGAGCCTCATAGGGACAACATATCCTTAGATTTTTCTTTTTTTTTAGAAGGCTACAATTTTAAATAATTCCAATTTGTTATTCCCATCCTCTGATTGTGACTAGTGATAACTAGTGCATTGCTATGATCTATTTTCTTTCCTTTTAAAGGATTGATGAGGTCACAAACCAAATTAATGTCAAATTTTTAGCATAATTAATTTTTTCACCCATGGGTAAATTAACTAACTTAATATAATTATTTTTTTATTTTTGTTAGAAATAGTATTTAGTACGTTTGCTACCAAAAGATTAGAAATGAAAGGTCATCGTCCATTTTAAATATATTTGAATTAACCTTGATTCATAATGATGACTTTTTTGGATGGATTTAAATCAAATCAATTTAAGTTGAGCATGGTGAGAAATAAACTTTTTGGGTTCTTCATGTAATGAATCATGAAACCTCTCCCGTCAAAGTGGAAACAAAAGAAAAGAAAAGAAATGATCTTGGTATGGAAACAATGTTAATGTTATTGGATGAAATAGATGCATCTACGAATATGGATATGGAAATGAAAATAATCATATAGTGTGTGTATAGTTGTATGGAAATGAAAGGCCACTTGGGGTGTATTCTTTTCTCGTCGTCGTCATCATCATCATCATCATCATCATCATCATCATCATCATCATCATCATCATCATCATTAATATAAATAGTTGTTTGCATTTTTATCTAATAAAAATATGTTTGGTTTGTAGTGGTTCACTTGTTTGAATCATGGAAGAAGCATTTTAAGCTCATAACATGTGGCTCAATTAGTGATTTCTTATGATTTGCTACTTCAAAAATAATGATTTTGAAACATAGAGGATCATCCACCTTTTATGGCCACTGGAAGGGTTACTACTACTACTACTACTACTACTACTACTACTACTAATAATAATAATAATAATAATAATAATAATAATAATAATAATAATAATAATAATAATAATTTATTTGACATTTATTCATGATTTTATCAATCATTATATATTTTAAAACTCATGTGCACTCTGTCCCTAGTCCATGTGCACTCTATCTATCAGAACATATAGTATAAAATTTTAAATAGCTAAAAAAAATTATGAATCATGTCATGTAAAACAAAAGCATATATAATTGTATCATACTAGAGAAAAAACAATAATGAAACCCATACATAAATTCCTATTTTAGTTGGTATTTTGAAGATTAATTTGTGTGCCTCACCTAATTCATTAGCACTCTTAAAAAGATCAATTATACAATCACAATTCTTTACTCTGTATAGAACTTGGTAGTCATTGGTCATAGAATAGTGCTTTTTAGTTTGTAAAAAATCACAATACCTTCTAGGGACAGTAATATGAAAAAAAATCAAAAAATATTTACACTTTATATTAAAAGTGAAGAGATTGGAATAAAGAAATCGTGGTTAGTTTAACCAAAGTGGGTTAGATTAGAGGATTTAGTAAATTTTATATAATATATAAAAAATAATATATTTTATAATGCGATGTCAGGCCTAACGGATGATGTCATACTTTAAATGATTTGCATTATTTTAATATGTCATATTTCACAATATAAAAAATTATTTTGAAGATCGATTCTTACTTTAAATTTCCCTTAATGATGATGATGCCTTTGAGGTAAGTTAACCATATAATTTTGGTATATCTCCAATATTTAATGTTTTAGATTTATATGAAATCCATGGAGAAGATGCTAAAGATGATGAATATGAAGAAGTAAATTAGGAAGAGTAGGTTCCAAAGAAGAAGAAAGAAAAAATACTACAAGTTTTGGATATAAAGATAGTGATCACAAGGCAAGGGAATTATAATAGATATTTGGTGTGGTGGAAAGGATTGAAACAAGAAGACAACACTTGGATTATAGATTGGGAGTTGAAGATGATTAAAAATGAAAAATGGTAGCAGTAAATTCATGCTAACTTGTAAGAGCTAAGTCATTATCAACCAGAAGATAGTGATGTAGGAAAAATAAGCCAACCTTCTGGGGGTCATAACTTTTGACCCGTAGCCCTGTTTGAGCTCTTCCACATCCTAAAACGATCGTATCAAAAATATTGTTTCTATCCTACATAATTCTACCTACTTAGTAATGTTTTTCATATTTTTTAGCGGCCATGCATGATCATGTGAGGGTTCAAAATTATGATTTAATTATTTATTTAGGTTTTTTCTATTTTTAGAAATTGTATATTTTTAGAACTGGACATCAACTTTAGTTGAATTTTATCTTGTAGTCTAATTATAGTGTTTCAAACATTTTGGGAGATTTTTTGAGATATTTAAAGATATTTTTAAAAGAAAAAATTATTTTATTTTTTAGTTTTTAATTTTGCATGTAAACTCTAATTTCTGAGTTGAGGCTTATATAATCATGGTTTAGGTTTGTAATTATTTCAAGTCACTCAATAAAAATCAATACAAGTTATTATTCAGAATCATAGCCTATTGATAATTTTATTTGTTTTTTTAGTCTTCAGGTTCATTATCTAGTATTGAGTAGGAGGGTAATGTTATTAACTAGTATGGTGAGTGAAATAGTTGGATTTGAAGCTATCAAAAAATTATATAATACTAATCCATATTTTATAAAGGTAGTTGAGAAGTTCAAGAATCAACTAACATGGGGAATAGATGTTATTCATGATGAGCATATTATGAAAGGAGGTTATCTCTTCAAAAATAAACTATTATGCTTTCTAGATTGATCTCTACGAGATAGTATAATATGAGAATTACATAGTGGTGGTTTGGCTAGACAATTTGGTAAGATGAAGACAATAGCTTTTGTGGAGGAAATGTATTTTTGTCTAATGATGAAGAGGGATGTGAAAAGGTATTTTTAAAGGTGTGTAATATGTTAGGTGGCTAAAGGACATACATAAAATACTAGATTATATATGCCATTACCAGTTTAAAGAGGACCATGGACAGATTTGAGTATAGACTTTGTGTTTGGTTTCCCAAACACATAGAGAGGTAAAAATTCAATTTTTGATGTTGTAGATAGATTATATAACATGGTTCATTTCATTTCATATAAAAAAATTAATGACTCCACTAGGTTTGCAAAATTATTTTTATGGATATTGTGAGATTGCATGATGTTCCAAAAACTATTACTTGAGATAGGGACACAAAAATTTTAAGTCATTTTTGGAGGACATTATATAACAAGATGGGTAATAAGCTACAATTCAATAGGGGATGTCATCTAAAAATAGATGGACAAATATAAGTTATGAATAGTAGCTTAGAAAATTTATTGAGATGAGATGCATAGTGGGAGAGAAGCCAAAACAATGGGACTTAGCTTTATCACGGGCTGAGTTTGCATATAATAGTTTAGTGAATATATAAACATAAAATTCAATTTTAAAATTTATTTATGGGAAAGAATTTATGGTTATTTTAGATTTAGTATAATTTCTAATTTTAGATCGAATTAGTGATGATGCAGAAGCGTTTGTAGAGCATATACATTAGTTACAAGGAGTAAGAAGAAAGTTGCAGGAAAGTAATGAGAAATATAAAGCAACAAAAGATGTTAGAAGAAGATCTAATGTATTTGAAGAAGGAGAATTGGTAATAGTTTATTTGAGGAAATAAATATTTTGAAAAGGCACATATAATAAGTTAAAGTACAAAAAAATTGGACAGTGGAAAATTGTTAAAAAAATCAATGATAATTCCTATGAGGTAAGTTTACCACATAATTTTGATATATCTCTAGTATTTAATGTTTTAAATTTATATGAATTTCATGGAGAAGATGATGAAGAAATAAAGATGAAGAATTAAATTTAGAGCAGTAGGTTACAAAGAAGAAGAAAGAAAAAATAGTGCAAGTTTTAGATATGAAGATAATGAGCACAAGGCAAGGGAATTATAATAGGTATTTGGTGTAGTGGGAAGGATTGCAGAAAGAATATAACACATGCATTATAGAATGGGAGCTGAAGAAGATTGGAAATGAAAGTTTTCAGTAGTATAATTAGGCCAACTTGTATGAACTGAGTTGTTTTCAACCAGAGGAGAATGATGCAAAAAAAATAACCCAACCTTCTGGAGGCCATAACTTTTATTGTCCTAGAGAATTCTACCTACCTATAAATGTTTTAAATTTTTTTAGAGGCCATACATGATTATCTAAGCATATGAAATTGTGATTTAGTTACTGGTCATCAACATCAATTGAATTTTCTCTCATAGTCTAACTATAGTGTTTAGATTTTTTCTAGAAATTTTTGGGAGATTTAGAGAGATTTTAAAAACATGCATTTTTTAGATTTTTTATTTATTTTTTTAATTTTGATTATAAACTCTAATTTTTGAGTTAAGGATTATTTAAGCATTGTTTGGGTTTGTAATTATTTCAAGACATTCAATATAAATCAATGCAAGTTATTGTTCATAACCTTGGCCTATTGGTAATTTTATTTTTCTTGTTAGTTTTGAGATTCATCAAGGCAACCAATCTCTCCTCAAAAATTTCAAATTCTATACAACACTTAATTTTTTATTTTTGTTAATATTAAAAGGAATAATTTTTTTAAACTGTTTCATTGTCGAGAGATGTTTTGTATTATTTGCATGATTTTTGGCCTAGTTTATGTTTTTTTTGCACAGTATCTAAAAGAAATGGAACATTTTAATAGTGTCATTGTTAATCAAAACAATATCTTTATTAGAATGTAAACATTCACAAAATACACAAGAATGAATGAGATTATTTTTTATTAGTGTTAGATAGGTGTTTATTGTTTTGGCAAAATATTGGACATGTTGTTTGCATGTAAGGAATCCTATTCTTTGGCTACATATCATTGTTTTTATAGAACTCAATGAATTTTGGATTTTACTTATCCCATTTTTTTCTTAGCCTTTTCAATGTATGTTTTTTATGTCTATTTTTTTTATTATTCATACATATGTTTTTTTTAAAGAGCTCAATGATATTCATTGGTAATTCTTAGATTCATTAATTATTAAAATAGAAGTGCTAGTTTAAGCTAATTGTTTTTCAATTACATGATGCATTTAAGATGATATGTAATTTCTTTAAATTGTTTGCAATGGATCATAGTCAATATGACTTGTACCCCTCAAAGTAAAAAATGTTATATGTTTTACATGGTCGAGCACATCGTAATATTTTTTCAAAATGTTTAGATTTTTTATTGATCACATTTAAATTTTGATTTATATAATGTTTAAAATCCATAAATTGTAAAAGTCATAACTTTCAATGCCAATTCATTCATACAACATTCCAATAGTTGCAATATAGATTTTCTAGCCAAACATTATTTTGGTCTTTTGTTTTTCTAGTTCCTACTTAAAAACATATAAAAAGGTCAATTCATTTATTTTAACTCCCAAAATCAATTAAAAAAATGTTAGCCATATATTGGCGAAGACCATGACCATTGAATTCATTTTCAATTAATAAACTAATGACATTCAATAAGCTTTCTCCATAGTCTGAGTCAAATTTACTTATTTTAAATACACCATGTGATTCTATTTCATCAACAATGGAATTTAAAAATTAAAAAAAAATATTATTACAATTATTTCATAGCTTTGTATTGAATATTGAATTGCCAATGGTGTTTTTTTACAAAATAATGGTTCAAAAAGGCTATGAGTTAAGTCTACATCATGAAACAAGATTGAATATGGTTGAATATCGCTCTATTTATTACAACATAGTTTTTTGGTCTGTTAGAGACCATATACAAATTGGTATATCCAACCATTCACATATCCATTAGATACAAACTATGTCACCCCAAAAATAATTTTCACCTTGATCTGTAAGTTCTTTTGAAGAAATTTTATTCCATGAAATTATGTGCTTTTGTTGTGTATTAATGTAAGTCATATAGCATAGTTGGGAGTAATTGATGAGCATATGAATTTTTTACTTGTAGATCATTGTTGTTCAAAGAGTTTATAAAATAGTCAATGATTAGAGTATGTATGATACTTGATGAGTAACACTAATGCAATAAGACTTGAAATGTGTCCTAAAGATAATTGTGAATAGTATAATTGAACAATGCAAACCTAAATAGATTTTTATTCTTCAAAACATCATCAATATTTTTTAATGATCATGCATTTTATTATTTGTATGAATCTACGTCAATTACAATTTATAAAGGATCTGATGTGATGTTTTTTGTTTGTCTTTTCTTTTTTTTTAATTTTTACCTTTAATTTTTTATTTTTTAAATCTATTATAAGATGTTGCATAGCAAAAATTTTGAATATGAGAAGAGACTCACACCTAAGTTAAGAATTAAAATCTATATGAACTGACCACCATATTTATCTTGCCAATGGACAAAACACATAATTTTATTACAAAATGCTCACCTATTACTTTTAAACTAGTTATAGGAACCAACCCTTGATTGTTATGAAAATAAAATTTTATGGCTCCTAATCTTGCACACACACAAAACCAATGAATGATGTTTGTGTAGGAAATTTGTAGTCAATATCTTAAACTAACTAACTAACTAACTAACTAACTAACACACTAACTAACACAATATATATATATATATATATATATATATATATATATATATATATATATATATATATATATATATTAACACACTGGAGCTTGAATAATAGTAGTAGACTAATAGTATTAAAGCCACATATTACTCTTAATAACAAGTATTAAAATAAAATGGCAGTTTTTTATAAATTATTCTTATCTATAATTGTTAACAATATATGATTAAATCAACGACAACCAAAACATATAAAATTTCCATTAAAATTATTAATAATTAAAATATCTTTAAAGAATATTATAAGCCCCTGAACATTTTAATTGTTGTTTAATTCTAGAAGGATGGATAAAATAAATTTACATTAAAAAAGTTAATTTTAAAATGGATGAATAGAAATAATATTTTGGACACCACATTCATCATTTACATTACGAATTGATAGCTCAAGCCATATAATGTCACTAATAATGTTTTTTTAGCATAACAATTTTCAAAGACCATTCACTATATTATATTAGTATACAAAAATAAATAATTTAATGTATTATAATAATTATTTTTTTTAAAATATCTATTTGACAATATATAATATCATATAAATAAATATTAGATGATATAATAGATAATATATCATTACTAAAATAAATTTATTATAATTTATTTCTACATACAAGTAGTGGCTATTATTTAAACCTTGATTTATTGCATCAATAAGAATTAAAAAATGGAAGAGTCAATAACATATAGATCCACACATAAAAATGAATAACCATGTGGCCAATAAATCAATAGGTATATTTAAACCATGTAGAGATTTATTTGCACTTCTGATCGAAATCTGGAAGCATAGAGAAGGCTCGTGAAGTGTTTCACATAATGGTGGAAACAATAGGAGTTTCATGGAATGTTATGCATTGTAAATGTTGAATATAAATAATGATCAATAGCAAAAAACTAAAATTACAGTAGAGACGTAAACACTAGACCATTACTTTGTATTTTATACTAAATAGTGAATATTTTTGGCTCCTTTAGAATGTTACATACCGATTTTGTGGGATTTGTCAAAAAAATGTTTTTCTTAAAGAATCTAATGTGAGTATTTATGATAAAATATGACAATAAAAATAGACAAAATTATCAATTATCGATATTATTTTGTTGTGCAATTTTTATACTAAGGAGGTCATATGGATATTGTAATCATGGACATTGATCAAGTGAGAGATAGACATGCATGTATATAATTAATAGTATAATATCTTAAAATATAAATGCTAATGAATGGATTGAATGTAAAAAGTACATGTGAAGTCTTTAAAATGAAAATACATTACATGCAATGATGGTGCAGTCTGAAGTATGAATAACCCACCATAGGGGGAGTTGTCTATTCATTGGGTGGTTAATAGTAGGTATGATGAGTATTAGATTTTTAGTAGAAGAGGCATTTTGTATTCAAACAATAAGGTGGGTTTATTTTATGACATTGGAATTCAAATGAAGAAAATAACCTAAGAAGACTATTCTCCAGTCTACATGAACTGAAACAATGATTTTTAAATTTATCTTTGAGGCACTCAATTTAAAATATATATGTGGAACCAAAAATAATTAGCTAACCATAACTCATATGTAACATTTTCAGGCCTTGATTTGTAGCTTATATGTGATTAAATGCATCAACGGACCACCAAAAACATTTTTTTTCATTAGGTTGACTCAAACACCTCACAAGCACAACCTAAAATAAAAGTTATTTGTCTTATAGTCCTTACTTTTTTTTCTTGCTACTTAGAATGCATGTGAGCTACTATACACAATTTCTTTAATTTTTTTTAAAGTAGATTTGTCTCATATATGTTTTATTTTGCTATAGATTGGAGGATATCACTGATGTTGAGAAAGCTATCTATTTACTTGATGTAATCTAAATAATATGTTTAAAATAACACTTTAAACATTATGGAGATGATGTGCGTGTTTACCCTCCCCTTGATTTTTCTATCACAAAGCCGAAGATGATGGGGTTCATCTTTATGTTTCTTATCAAATTTTTTGAGTAGGAGAATTAGCAAATGCATATTATTGGCTAATGATTTAGACATGTTTCACTCATACAATTACTATAAAATGTGATATTTATATAAACATTATTTTGACTAACATGTCTATGTTTCGCCAATAATAAACTGATGTTCCTTATAGATCATGTACTAATTTCCCCAGTTGTTGTTGAATGCATCTAAGTAGGATTCTTATGAAATGCCATAGAGTTGCAAAGAATGATGAAACTTTGAACTACAAAAATGACTTGGATGTATCAAAAGATTAAAACAAAGCATTAATTGATAAGCCAACTATTAGCTATTTAATTTTTTTGGCCAATTGCATAATCAAATTTTATTTTTTTTAGACAATGTTCCTATAAACTTAATGCCATTGTACAAAAATGTAAATATTTACTTTATATGGAAAATTTTACGTGCCTACTTCGAACATAATTTCCAGTGGCTTTGTACAATGACATATATATATCTGAACTTTACATGAGCTTTAATTCTGGTATTTTGATTGGACAATGTATTTTTTTCTGGTTTTTAAAATCAAAATGCAGCTATTTTCTCAAAAAATAAGTATTGTTTCTATATAGCAACTAGTAAAAATCTAGAAAATTCATAATTTTTTAATTTTTAATTGTTGTAAATTAAAATGTAAATTCCAAAATGTCTAGAAACTATCAAATATTTGGTTCGTACATTATCCAATGCATAGAGTATTGGATCAAACCTATTCCAATATTACATGTACAACAGATACTAATAATAATGGCCATGCTTCCAAAGAGACTACAGTTAAAAAACATTGATGAATATGCTTTTTAAAACCCATATGCATTTCCCTTGGAAGGTCATGCTTGGAAACATTCTAGAACAATCCTATTCAACAAAAATATTTAAGGAGACAACAAGATTTCATTTTAATGATGTTTTGCTTATTAAGTATTCCATCCCAAGGTTAATGTTTGTTCCACAGTTAAATGTAAAATGTAGAGGACATAGCTTAGAGCTTAATAGATTGAAAATGAAAGAAGAGGGAATAGTTGGCAACCGCTCTCATTGGATGATGCCTAAAAGAGAGAAGATTGGTTGCTGGTGATGGGTAACTTCTCCTTTAGTTTAAAGACTTATATTTATATTTTTTCAATTGTTTATCTTTGGAAAGGTTGTTCATTGGTTATTACACAATTATAGAATTATAGTTTTTTATATATTGTAAATCTATTATGTTTTTCGTACAATGTTGTTTCAATTTGACTTTTTTAGCTATGTTTTGTTAAGAGATCATCCCAACTGAATATTTTCATGTTTTTAGTTGTCCACTCTTGTTTAATGGTTTAATCCCTTTCAAAAATCTTTTACAACTAAATGAGTTGGTTTACTATGTTGACATAGTAATTTGTGGAGACTAGACTCCCTATTGTATCCTGGATCCTATGAATAATCAAAGGTTTTTACCCAAAATCATAATTAAATAAAAATAGAAAATAAATAAATTGGTCCCTAGATGTTTAATAGTAGTATAAGCATAACACCAGTGCTTCGTAATAAGACCACATCCATAAATAGTGATCCTCCTTGGAAAACAGTATTCTTATCCTCTTTGAAGGAAAAGATCATTGAAATTTTAAAGTCAACCCTGGGATTACGATGACATCTGCGGAAACAGGATGTTGCCAACGAGCAGTAATCATGTCCCTTACTGATTTAATATTTGGATAGAGAGAAAAATTACAAACCCGTTCCATTAGGTGCCAAATACAGAATTCCACATTCTCTAAAGGAATTTCTACTTTCTGAATGGTTCCTACTTCTCTATAACAGGTATGAGATAATCTGAAAGACGCTAAAAGCTGATTAACTATAGCATGACCACGTTTCCTTAAAAATTGCAAGATTGTCAGGGATACGAAACACCGGAAGCATACAATTGATTACCAAATACCAAGCAACTTAATATGCGGAAATAAACTAGATTCACCAAGTAAATAGAATTCAGAATAACACAGCATATGAGAGACAATACACAACTTGTATTAACACTTTATACAAAAAAGAATACAATGGAGAATATCCCACATCTTCTCCACCACCTTACAGAGGTTTCCCACACCTCAAGTGAACAGTAAATCTTCTCCCCAAAGCTCTCCCTCTCACAGGTCCCAACACCCAACTCAAATACAGAGTTGGTGTTCACCTCCCGTGCTCCACACACAACACAAGTGCTCCACGCACTCCACAAGCACTCCACGTGCTCCACAAGTACTCAAGGTACTTCAAGTAGATCTCCCATGAATCTGCAACAACCTGCAATTCAACAGACCATACTTATGGAAGGAACTCCCTTGCCTTCCTCTCTTGCTCTATCCGAGTACACACCTGTACTCCAAGTAGATCCTGCCTAATACTACTCCCTGTTGTGTTGCTATCTATATGATCTTGCACACCTGCAAATCAAACAACGGTTCTGCTCACCTGTGAACCTTGACCTTGCACACACATACACCTGCAAATCAACGATCTTACTTACCATGTAGATCTCCTATATAGGCCATGCAACTGTGACCAAGATCCTACACTCTTGAAGAATCCAGCTGACTCTCTAGACCAGCACCAACACGCCTGGTACTGCTGTGGAAATAGGAGGAACACCCTTGCTCACCTCACACACAGAAGGAACAAACTTTGCTCAACTCAAACTAGCCCACTTTTCCAATACAACCATGAGTCTATTATATAGATCTCATCAAACAAGAATTAGACATCTAATTACAATAATTAGATCTGCAGCTATGAGTCTAAAATTAGCTCTCTTCATGCAAACACTTGGTTCGTTAGCTAACTGCCCGTAATAAATGCAGTCCGAACCACACAGGTGACTGACGTCGGTCCCTGTCCACCTGGAGGTGACCGACGTCCGCCGATATATGACCGATGTCAGTTGCTTCTCTATGCTATCCTGTCGACGTTGGCTGATCAGACTGACCCCAACTTCTCTGCAACTCAGCAACCTTCAGCAACCTCCTTTCCTATTTGCATCAGTGAAGCTTTTAGCTCCACAATCCTAACAATCTCCCACTTGGAGATAAACAGCTGCACTGTACCTGTACCTGTACTCTGTCTAATCTGTTTCCTGGTTTGTATCCCTCTTCAAGCTCTTATCTGAATACAACCCACCACACATCTCGTGGTGTACCACCTGTCATTCGAGTACCCTGCCACATCCGAACCTACAACACCTGTAGTGAAGTCCTGACCCTGCATAGCAACACCTGCTGCCGGTCCCTCTCAAAAAACCTGAGAACCCACTTCCCCGAATTGGCTCCTAACTCTGACAGCGCCCACTACATGGAAAAACTCAGGTCTATACCAGACCTCATGTGATTTCAGACACTGTACCTGTCCAGCCCTTAGTGTGCTCCGGTTCTGCATCCCGAACCTCGCCAACACCTAATTCACATCAGCTCCCACTCGAGACAAAATCAACCTGTGATCTCCATGCCTCCCATGTCAAAAAATTCCGCTGCTCCAAACTCCTCATGACATGCCACTGAACTAATCTTACCCTTAGCTCAACAAAACCCTGTATGTACACCCCTGCTAGCTAGCATACTATCCACATACAGCAACATAATGATGTTGCAATCATCATCCCCCTGGTAAGTCAAACCATAGTAGTTACCCTAACACTGACTAGAGTCATGCTCTATCCTCCACCTGTCAAAACCTGTACCACTCTCCTGCAGCTCCTCAAGACCATATGCCTGGTCTTCCGTCTCACGTATCCGTTCTCTCTATTCTTCTACTCAGGCATCCATTCGTCTCTGTGCTTTCATCCAGCTAGCAAACCTACCAAAACTCCCGTTTGGTTCTGCATCATATCCCTGCCTAGCTCCCACCTATTTCCTGGATCCTTCCTGCTCTACAATCAGCAACAAGTATGAAGAAGAGGAACATGAATTTGAGGGCCTACTTACGCCTTCAGTCCTCCGTATGGGTGTTTGAGACTACTTGACAGCATGCTGTCCACCCAAAATTCGTTACAGTGACCGACCTCGGTCACTCCACAGTCTGCATCCGACCGACGTCGGTTCCATGCGTCTGTACCTGACTACCAACCTGCCAGCGCTGGTGTCCCTGCTGCCGACGTCGGTCCTCCTGACCGACATCGGTCTTACATACTGCCGACGTCAGTTTCATGACCGACGTCAGTCTTATCTTGCCCGACATCGCCGGCTTCGGTCTGTACATCACCGACATCGGCACCTGTCTGTTCGACGCCGGTTCCTCCTGAATGACATCGGTGTCTATGTTTGCCTGTGAGTGATGACTTTTTACCCGCGAGCTCCTTTGGATCAAAACACATGTCCAAATTGCTCTGCTCAGATGTATCCAGCCTCATCCACTGAACTCTGTCCGCCATCTCCTCCAAGAACACCAAGGCTTTCCAGTTCTTAAGCCTGTCAAATATATCTGTCTTCCGCTTAAGAACATGCATCTCCTTCCTGCTCATGTGACCAAGCCTACGAAGCCACATCTCTGCAATAGAAGAAGAATCAGTAATATAAACAAGTAGATAAAGTATACCTATTTTCTTACCACCAGCTAATTCAAGTGCTACCGCTGTGAGAGTTCTTGTGCATCTCTAATCACCCAATCTTTCTGAAGAAATTAGCCATATCTCCAAACCTGGGACCTGCATGACCTTCATCAACACCTGTGTGTTGGCCGCCTGCAATTTCAGCTTCACTTCCCCTTTGCCAATTCTTTGGCAAGGCTTACCAGCTCCTCTACCTGGGGCTGCATGGAAAGAGGCAACCGAATCTTTTATCCAAGATTCAACTTTATCCAAGAAACCTGCAAACACATCCTGTGCAACAACACCTGCTACATCTGTATCTTCAGTTTCTTCATGCTGATCTGCTACCAACCAACAATCTTCTTTTACCTGCTCTTTCTTTCCATCGGACCGTGAGTGACCGTCTGTGCTTTTCAACTCCTCCATTCTTAGCTTACTTTCATCTGCCATTGCTCTACTCCCACTCGATCAGAAATCCCTAAGAGTGACCTGTAACCAAACACAACCCTGCTTCCTGCAACCTTAGCTCTGATACCACTTGTTGGTATCAAGCTCAAGAACCTACAACCAAGGCTCTGATACCACTTGTCAGAGATGCGGAACACCGGAAGCATACAATTGATTACCAAATACCAAGCAACTTAATATGTGAAAATAAATCAGATTCACCAAGTAACTAGAATTCAGAATAACACAGCATATGAGAGACAATACACAACTTGTATTAACACTTTATACATAAAAGAATACAATGGAGAATATCCCACATCTTCTCCACCACCTTACAGAGGTTTCCCACACCTCAAGTGAACAGTAAATCTTCTCCCCAAAGCTCTCCCTCTCACAGGTCCCAACACCCAACTCAAATACAGAGTTGGTGTTCACCTCCCGTGCTCCACGCACAACACAAGTGTTCCACGCACTCCACAAGCACTCCACGTGCTCCACAAGTACTCAAGGTACTTCAAGTAGATCTCCCATGAATCTGCAACAACCTGCAATTCAACAGACCATACTTATGGAAGGAACTCCCTTGCCTTCCTCTCTTGCTCTGTCCGAGTACACACCTGTACTCCAAGTAGATCCTACCTGATACTGCTCCCTGTTGTGTTGTTGTCTATATGATCTTGCACACCTGCAAATCAAACAACGGTTCTGCTCATCTGTGAACTTTGACCTTGCACACACATATACTTGCAGATCAACGATCTTACTTACCATGTAGATCTCCTATATAGGCCATGCAACTGTGACCAAGATCCTACACTCCTGAAGAATCTAGCTGACTCTCCAGACCAGCACCAACACGCTTGGTACTGCTGTGGAACTAGGAGGAACACCCTTGCTCACTTCACACACAGAAGGAACAAACTTTGCTCAACTCAAACTAGCCCACTTTTCCAATACAACCATGAGTCTATTATATAGATCTCATCAAACAGTAATTAGACATCTAATTACAATAATTAGATCCGCAGCTATGAGTCTAAAATTAGCTTTCTTCATGCAAACACTTGGTTCGTTAGCTAACTGCCCGTAATAAACGCAGTCCTAACCACACAGGCGATCGACGTCGGTCCCTGTCTGCCTGGAGGTGACCGACGTCGGCCGATATATGACCGACGTCGGTTGCTTCTCTATGCTATCCTGCCGACGTCGGCTGATCAGACCGACCCCAACTTCTCTGCAACTCAGCAACCTTCAGCAACCTCCTTTCCTGTTTGCATCAGTGAAGCTTTTAGCTCCACAATACTAACAAGATTCACCTGCAACAGTTTAGCAATAAGAATTAGAAGGTCAAAAAGAGGAGACCATGGCTTCCCCTTGAGCTGCAATAGAAATAATTAATAAAAAGGAAGAAAAATATGTACATATTGAAGCTACGAGAAAAGGAACTAGAGAAACAAGTGAAGTTTAGGAAAATGCCAAACATCCCTAAGTTCAGTTACTGAGGTTGGATGTCAACATTGAGAGTAGTTTACAAGAGAATACGCCTGCTTTCGGAGATGTTCTCTCTAATTCCATATCCGTCCTGCAGGTAATGCCCCAGCTCTATCAGTGCAGCCATGTGCCCCGAAAAAATTCTATCTTGCAGCCGTGTGAGACGATATGGCCTTCCGTGAAGCACCCCACCACCAATTTTGTTGGCAGTAAAAACGAATCTGCAAATTAAAAGTAGAAACAAAAAATCAGAACTTGGGCAAACCACCTCACAGGAAACGTGTTTGACAAGAAAAATTTCCATTACATTTCTTTCTTTGTCCTTTCGTTAAATAACATCAGGCATCCAAACGAGATAATTGAACAAGAACTTTTATCATCCTTTGATTCAAGCAGCTGCTCTTCAATGACGTCCGCCATTTTCCACAATGAAAATATCTGGATACTGAACTTCATAATTTTTTTTTAGATTCACAATTGAGATCGGTTTTCACGATTACTTTTCTCGTAAGGAATTTATTTGTTTGCCACCCACAGGAGGTAATGATATCCTTCTAACATACGTGTATTCCCCTATTTTTTTCGGATTTTCCTGTGGGGAATCAATACTCTATTCCATACTCATTGATGTCCTTTCTCAGCTAATTATTCATTGCATTTTGTTTTGAAAATATAGGATATATTATCACAGTTATAAAGGCAGCACCACGACCGTTTTCTTGGATCATTATCTCCTTTGGGTTTTTGTTTTAGCTGCTTAGGAGTTATGCTATTATGTATTAAGAAAAATGTGCAAATTGTATCTACTATAACCTTTTAGTGCAGCTTTGATGAAACGTTCGAGCGCACGGTTTTGTTCATTGCTTTCCGTTGTTATTTTCATTGTTTTTTTATGGTTTTCTTTCATTGTTTTGCATCGTGGGTATGCAATGATAATTCAAGCAATTTCTCCAAAGGTGCAGCCCGAATGTGTGATAATAAAACAGAAAACTCTCAAGGCAAATTAAATATCAATAGGTTAAGATCTTGAAACAATAATTTATATTGTTTCATCTTTAATGACTTGAAATAATTACAAACTCAAACTATGTTTAAATAAGTCTCAACTTGGAATTTAAAGTTGACATGTAAAAATTCAAAAAATCTAAAATCTAAAATAATCTCTATTTCTAGCAGTTGTTATTGTTAGTAAGTTTCACATACAAGTGCGTGAAGATTTAAAAATTTCAATAAATAACTTAAATACTAAAATTAGCCTATGTGATGAAATTCAACTAAAGTTGACGTCCAATTCTAAAAATAAACAATTTTTAAAAATAAAAAATTCTCAAAAAATTCATTAAACATTCATTTCAGACCTTCAGATGATCATGTTTGACTTCCAAAAAATATCAAAATCAACTTTAAGTAGCTAGAGAAAACTAGATTAATATCAATTTTTTTGATACGGTCATTTTGGCATGTGGAAGAGGTCAAACAGAGTTACGGGTCAAAAGTTATGGCCTGCAGAAGGATGGCTTATTCTTTCTACATCATTCTTCTCTAGTTGAAAACAACTCAGCTCCTACGAGTTGACATGATTATACTACTGCCATTTATCTTTATCAATCTTCTTCATCTCTCATTCCGTATTCCAAGTGTTGTCTTCTTGATGTAATCCTTCCCACTACACCGAATACCTATTATAATTCCTTTACCTTATTCTCACTGTCTTCATATCCAAACCCTGCCTTATTATTTTCCTCTTCTTTGAAACTTGTTCCTCCCAATTTACTTTATTTTCATCATCTACACCATCTTCTCCATGGAATTCATATAAATTTGAAATATTAAATACTAGGTATATATCAAAATTTTGTGGTAAACTCACCTTATATGCATTATCATTTATTTTCTTTACAATTCAGTATGGTCCAATTTTCTTCTACTTCAATTTACTATATGTACCTTTTAAAAATATCTCTCTCCTAAAGTAAACCATTACCAACTCTCTTTCTTTAAATAACTTGGATCTTCTTCTCACATATGTTATTGCTTTATATTTTCATTACCTTCTTTCCATTTTATTCTTACTCCTATCAACTACTACATATGCTATGCAAATGCTTTTACGTCATCACTAATTCGATCTGAAATTAGCAATTATACCAAATCTAAAATACCCATAAGATTTCTCTCAATTTTTTTTTTGAAAATGTGACTTTTTAGTTGATTTATTGACTGAACTGTTATATGCAAACTCAACTTGTGATAAAATCAAGCCCCATTACTTTGACTTTTCTCTCACTAAGCATCTCAACAAATTTTCTAACTCTTATTCACAACTTTTGTCTATCCATCTATTTGTGGGTGATATGTGCTACTAAATTATAGCTTAGTACCCATATTTTTCCCCAAAGTCCTCTGAAAATGACTTAAAATTTTTGTTTTCCTATCTGAAGTAATAGTTTTTGGAATACCATGTAATCTCACAATACATATAAAAAATATTTTTGTAACTCTAGTTGCATCATTGGATTTTTACATGTAATAGAATGAACTATTTCAAAAAATATGTCTACAACAACAAAAAATTGAATCATTACCTCTCTGTGTGTTTGGCAATCTCATCAAAAAACCCATACTCAAATCTACGCATAGTCTTCTTGAAACAGGTAATGGCATGTATAGATAGTATTTTGTGCATGGCTTTTAGCCACCTAACATATTTTGTACCTTGAAACATACCTTGTCACATCTCTATTTATCTTAACAAAAAATACTTTTCCTCCACCAAAGCTATTGTCTTCATCTTACAAAAATGTTCAATCAAACCACCACTATGTAATTCTCTTATTATATTGTCTCGAGACCCAACTAAAATGCATAATTATTTTCCTTTAAATAGATAACCTTCTTTAATAACATACATATAAGGAATAACATTTATCCCACCTATCAATGGATTTTATCACTTTTCAACTATCTTGTTAAAATATGGATCAATATCATAAAATTCTTTAATAGCTTCAAATCGATCTACTTCACTCACCATAGTAGTTAATAACACTGCCATCCTACTCAATACATCATCTACTTTATTTTATTTTCTTAATTTATATTTCAACACAAAAGTATACCCCTAAAAGAAAAAACCCACTTTGCATGCTTATTATTCAATGTCTTTTATGTATTCACATACTTCAAAGCCTTATGATCTATAAATAGGATAAACTCATTAGGCACCAAGGAATGCCTTCAATGTCTTAATGCTTATGCAATTACATAAATTTAAACATCATATGTAGAATATTTTGTCTTTACCTCATTTAATTTCCTACTGAAAAATGTTCTTAGTTTTCCTTCCTCACTCAAGAAAGCACCAATTTCCAGAAACAAAGCATCACAATCAACCTCAATAATATTTTTTAAAATTTGGTAATGCTAAAATTGGTCTTTCTATAATCTTCTTCTTCAAATTTTCAAAACTTTTTTTGGTTGCTCTAGTGTATGTAAATTCCTTTCTTCTCATACAATCTATTATTGGCGTTACCTTACTACTAAAAATTTTAATATTTTTTTTGTAAAATGTTACTAAACCATGAAAACTTCCTATCTTTATAATACTTCTTGGAATAGGCCACTCAACAATTGCCTTTATCTTTTTTACATAAATATGTACTTTTTACCTTTGTAACTATTCTACACAAACTTCCACTTCTTCAAATTTACATACCTCTCTTTTTTAACAAATCCATTACCATTCTCAATTGATGTAAGTGTTCTTCTTTAGCCTTAATAAATAACAAAATATTATCAAAATAAATAATCATAAACTTACCAATATGTTCTCATAGCACTATGTTCATCACCCTCATAAATATGTTAGGTGCGTTAGATAATCTAAATGACATCACCATCTACTCATATAAGCCATCCCTTATCTTGAACACATTTTTTCCTTCGTTTCCTTCATGAATTTAAATCTGATAATAACCACTCCTTAGATCAATCTTGGTAAAATATTTTCTCCTATAATCACATCTATCATATCATCTAAATGAGGTATAGGAAACATATATTTAATTGTAATTTTATAAATTGATCTATTATCCACACACATTATCCATCTTCAATATTTCTTTGGAGTTACCAAAGTTGGTGTTGCACAAGGACTAATACTCTTATTTACACCTTCTTCCTTAGCAATTTAGTAACCCATTTATTTAATTTTGCATGTTTTATTTGACTCATCTTATATGCTACTTGATTAGATAGAGCTAGCCCTAGAGTCAAATTAATGTGATGATATATATCTCTATTACTGGTAAACCATTTAGTAACTCATCACACATAACATCTACATATTCTTCCAACACTCTTTCTACTTTTATTGGTATTGACATTATTTATATTTCTTCATTCTTTACTACTAATACATAATAGTAACCTATTACCTTTATATCTTATGTAAATTCTCTAGTAGATATCATGTTTTTTGTCTTCTCTTCCTCTTTAAGAGGTAAAAAACCCACCTTTGTACCACATTTTAAAAAAGTGTATGTGTTATTTGCTCCATCATGAATTACTTTCTTACTAAATTTATATGGTTTTCCCAATAACACATGACATGCATCCATCAAAATAATATCACATCATATTTCATCATTATAACTCTTTCTTATATAAAACTTGATTAAGCACCTTTTATTTGTTATAATTTCATTCCATTTCTTAAACCATGAAATATGATAAGTATTAGGATGATTTTCATATTTCAGATTTAGCTACTCAATCTTTTTTTTATAAATTATATTTTCACATCTACCAACATATATAATTACTTTGCATACCTTTTCATCAAAAGTGCATCTTGTTCTAAGAATATTTGATCACATCCATGCATCACTACCTTATTTATTTTGTACCTATTCCTTCCTTAGAGATATCATGCTTCTTATCATCATGTGATTCTCTCCAACATTTATAGGTGCAACTTCAGTAATTTGATCCTCTATCTCAGCCTCAACTAGATTCACTCTTGGGTGATTTTTCTTACCTCCTTTTTTGATCTTGATAGTGTGGACACTTAAATTCTCTTTTCCCTTCTTCTCCACATCTATAATAGTTATAAGATATATGTTAATTTACAAACCATCCTCTATCCCCACCTAACCTCATCCTCTCTAAAATCCTTTTCCTCTTTCTTAGTATTAAAACCTTTACCTACTCTTATCTTCACTTTCTATACCATGTGATGATTCACCTTTATTGGCATTAAAGCCACCTCTAGTGATATTAAATCCACCTCATCCCCTATTTGGAGGGTATCCACCTCTTCCTGGACTATTAGATATCTTAAATTTCTATCTGTTTTGTTTTTTTCTAACTTCAAATCTAATTGACAAGCCTCCTTCATGTTAAGTATTCTATGCATGCTTAATTCATCTAGAATAGAAAATTTCAAACCATTTATATACCATAAAAATGTCTAATTTTTTATTTTATCATGTTCCACTCATATAGAAAGCTTGTAAAATTCATTTGTATATTCTTGTATACTATGATCTTTTTACCTGAAATTTTAAAATCTTCTGTATAAAATTTGTGCATAATCCACATGAAGAAATTTCTCCTTTAACTTCTTCTCCATCTTTTTCCATGAATTAATCTTCTCTTTACCTTTTTTTGTCTCTCTTTCTAGAGGTGATCCCACCAAATCATTGCATGAGCTTTCAATTTTGTGCATACAAACTTTACCTTCTTGTCCTTTCTCATAATCTTCCACTCAAAGAACTTCTCCATGCTATTTATCTAATTTATCAATTCCTATAGTTTTAAACTAGCTTCATAATCTAGAACATCAATTTTGATTCATTCATTCCTTTATTTTAAATCTTGAACCATCAACTCTTCCATCGATGGTGGTTGCTCTTATTATTCTTCTTTTTATTGAACTTCTTCATCATCATTTGTGTCTTCCTCATCACCACCTTGTCTTCTCTACTAATTGGTGATAACCTCTATTAATTATTGATTTTTCATCTATATATTTTTTATAGTATAGTTTCTCTGTGCAACACCTCCTCATCCTCTTGCCATTCTTTACTTATTCAAGATTAAAATTTACTCTGATATCAGAAAATGAAACCAACAACTATCAAGTCAAACAAAATACTAATAATCCAAGATCTTAAAATAATAACTTTACTAATTCTTATTGAATGAATTTAAATAATTATAAACCTATACCATGCTTAAATAAGTATCAATTCAAAATTTAGGGTTGACATGCAAAATTTTGAAAACTCTAAAATCTAAAAAAAAATCTATTTTTAGAAGTACCTATTTATAGTAATTTTTAAATTTAAGTGTACATGGTTCTAAACATTTTCTAAAATAATCTAAATACTATAATTAGCCTATAGAGCAAAATTTAATTAAAGTTGATGTCTGATTTCAAAAATAAACAATTTCTAAAAATAGAAAATTCTCAAAAAATCATGAAATATTAATTCCAGACCCTCAAATGATCACATTTGGCCTCCAAAAATATTGAAATCAACTCTAAATAGATATATAATAATCACAAATTTTTGTATGATTATTCTGGTGTGTGGAAGAACTCAAACATAGTTATGGGTCAGAAGTTATGGCCTCTAGAAAGTAGGCCTATTTTTCTTGCATCATCTGAGGTCATGTTTTTGTAAATTAGGGTTTTCTAAAAATAAAAAAATGTAGATTGAGAGGTGAAGTTCAATTTTTTTTTATAGACAATGTTAAGTAATATATGCAATAATATTTAGAATAGTTTGTATAATTGTTACATGTCTAAAGATAATTATGTATATTTCTAACAATCATTGTATCATGTACCATGTTATTTAATATTTTTTTATCTCAAATATTTTAAATAAATATTATGAAATATGTCAATAACATTAATTTAATGGTAGGATAACTTTTAGCTCAGTTCATTATCTAAGTTAATATTAATCTACAATGTCTAATATGTATAGGGATATAATAACCATAATAATGTATTATTATGTGTGTTTGGGTAATGTATTATAATTATATATAACTATAATTTTATATATAGATATAAAAGTTTAAAACTATATAGCCTAGCCAATTGATCCCTTTGTTGTAGTGGGAACTCAAGTAGCACATACCAATCCTTGTTAACATATTTGCATAATTGTGACAACCTAGTGTGACTTAGAACTTTATTTATCTTTATGTTTGAAAACCTATTTTTATTTTGCTTGAGTGTGAAAATCTAAAAGTAATTACAACAACCAAATGTGAATTATGTAAATATGAGAACCAAATATGGTTGACATGTCAATTTTACGTAATTCATATAACATAATGTGATATGTCATTTATCTTAATTTATAATTAGAATGTTAATTTGAATTTATGTTTAGGTTTTTATTTTAATTTAATTGGCCACATAAATAATATTTGTAAAACCTTATCTATTTTTAGCCACCCTTCTTATACACTTAAGTCAAAGGTTCACATTTCCATGCTTGATTATAAATCTCAAATAATAATATTTTTAAGCTTTAATTATCATGTTTCATTTTATGTTAATTAGGCATAAAAATAATCTTTGTTACATCTGATTCTATTTTGTGGAAATATTTTTGATATAAATAAACCAAAGGTTCACATTTTTGTGTTTGATTGTTAATATAAATTAATATTAATCTTTACCTTTGACTATATATGATTATTCTCATGGTCTTGGTAATGTCACAAATAATACCCAATGGAGTGGCCAATAGTATATAACTTATTTTGTGTTATGTCTAGAATTATTTAACAAACTATGCCATTACATAGTATTTCTTCATAATGTTCATGCAACTAATATTCCTCAGAAGATGGTCTCTAGAGATTATAGCTATAAATGTAATTAGTATATATATAATGTAACCATTGTTAGTATAGATATAATTACATGGTGTGACCACATCTCACCATATTCAATGCATCCATGTGGATGAGACCATGTGGGCATAGAGTTTTATGTAACTAAATCCCAATAAATGATTATAGGTGGAATTAATAAATGAAACCTATTCTTTATTTCATAAAAAAAATAATGTAAATGATTGTAAGTTAAAATACCCAAACATGTAGGTAATTATAGAATAAAGATGATAACAATAAATATAAATATTATTATGTTCAAATAAAATGGAATGAAATAATGTTAAGGGGTGTGTTGGTTATAACCACCTCTTGATTATTATATATAAGGATAATTACTTAGTGTAATGAGAAGAGAAAAGATATTTATGATATATGAATTAAGAACATTAAAAATGATTAATAACAAAAATATCAAGCATGAACTGGGAGGTTATTAGACTTATGATGGAGGAGGGTTGCATAGTGTGGACCTAACTAGGGGTACATCATACACCTGAGATGTACCTAGCTAGGGTTATGGATTTTTATGTTAATGGAAGTTTTGAATTCCACATTTCATGATTGTTGATTGTTCCTTTCGCTTTCACTATAAATGTTGAAGTTTCCATCCATGAGTCTCTCATTCAAATATGTATTTCAACCCTAAGATTAATATGAAATGATTATTATTGAAATTTGTAATTATTTGACTATTTAATAAAATCATGAATTTTATTTATAATTTATTTTATTAAAATATTTTGATTATCTAATTTAATAAAAAGTACTTAATTACTATGAGATTTTAAAACTAGTAAAAGTGGGATATTTGTAGGGATATTATTAAATAATTGGTTTTTTTCACAACAATTTAATTTTAAATTGATAAAACTTGAAAATAAAGAATTGAAAGGGTTGTAATTTGATTGGTGAGGATGATGGTATGTCACAATTATTATTCCATTCTACAAGATATCATTTGAAACACCATAAATAAAAGAGATGATATTGGGTTTGAGCCCTAGACTTGAATACATGGGTTATATTTATTAAAACTTTTGCCAAGATACTTACATTTATGTATACATGTCTAAAATGATGTTTTATAATTACCAATAAAAAAAATTATAATTATTTTACAAGCTATAATTAACCTTTTCAATAAATATAGTAAAATACCACATATTGAAAGGCTTTAGATCCTAATAATTTGGTAAGAGTTTTACTATAAAACATAGAACAATATCTCAAAAATTAGACATACACAATAAACCTTGATTCATTCGAGATGCAAATACAATAGAAGCACTCCACATATATAAGAGTCTTCTCTCTTCTTATTTAGGAATTTTACAAACAAAATAAACCTATATGTGTAAAGTCGTTAAAACAAATTTACTTATACTAAAAATATACTATATTATTAATATTCATTATTATATTTAATAATTAAATAATACTAACACCTAAATGTTCATAAAATAAAGTATGATTTTCTAATAGTCACCCCCTTAGCATGAACATGGGGAAGGCTTGATCTAGTACCTACTTATGATATACATGGTTTTCAAAGAGGACCACCAACTCCAAAAATGGTTTTCTAGTGGAACCATCAACCATTCAGTATGTGGTTTTCAAGGAAAACCACTAACTCCTTAGTATATGGTTTTCTAGTGGAACCACAAACTACTGCATAGCATCATACATATTTTCCACACTCATATTTACAAAATGGATTAATATAGGAAATTATGCTCCTAACCATGAACAAGAATGTAATGTTTGTTTTAATTTTACCACACATGAAGAAATAAAACACACCACATGCTAGTCACCAATGTAGTGAAGTAGACTCATTGACGGTGCCCAATGAGAGGCCACTAAAGGACCTCCAACATCCATGTATCCTCTAGCCTCTATAATTCACTACTCATTAGATGTACTCATCTAAACTATACCCTTTCATTCATGGTTTTTCTTCTTCATTCTCTGACTCTTCCTCAATAGCAGCATTACCCTCATGCATTTTGAGTTTAAATTTTATGAGATTTTTGGCACAAATGACACATAATGAAGATTTGTGACCTTATTTCTTATAGTAGAAGCATTCTAATTCCTATTTATTCCTTGAGGAACTAGCATATTGTTTTTTACATACATGGCAGTTTCTTCCTCAATGTCTTCTTTTGTTCATTTCTCTTATGCTATAAGTTCAAAACTCATCCCATAAAGTGAGTGTGAAGGAATTTGTCTAAGAGTAAACACCATATTACTGTATCTAGGATTAAGGCTATTCAAAAGGGTATATTTTGATTCTTCATCATCTACTTGAGCTTGAACTTTTGTTAATTATCTTAGGAGAGACCTTAGCTCATTTATATGGCTTGACATTATTGCACCTTCATTCATTTTTAATTTAAACTATTACAACATTAGATTGAATTTGGCATTCATTGATTTAGATCCAAACATTTAACTTAACAAATCCCATATTTCTTTAGACTTATTTTCTAAGTTTATATAGTGCAAATCAATGTCTAATAAAGCAAATGCAATAATGGATTTTTCTTTGTCACCCATGGTTTGCCATTTTATCAACTTATCAGCATTAGAGGATTCTTTTAATTTTCCACTTAAAATAACCTAGAGATTCTTGTTCATTAGTTTCATTTTTATTCTCACCTTACAAGTGTGAAAATTTAATCCATTATAATTATCTAGTGGGATTTCTATTATGCTTTCTAGTGTGTCAGTTTTGACCGATAATGCACTGGTACAATAATATTCAATTTTAATTTTAAGGACTAAATATAATTTTTAATTTATAATAAATAGATTTTAATCTATATTAAAAATTAAATAAAACTATAAGAAACTTATTAAAGATAAGTGTTATTTAATATGGTTGTGTTGGAAGTGCACAAACCTAAATGATAAGGTGTAGTTATTGTTCACTATAGAGACACTGAGTTATTTATATTTTTCCATGCAAGAATATTTTCAACTAGAATCGAATGATTAATGTAATGCTAATACAATGATTTCACCATGGTTCACAATGCAATGTGTTGATCTAGTCGATGTAAGAGTCCAATTAGAGATAAATGTGGAGCACAAACTAAATAGATGGAGGTTTCTGCCCTCAGGTAAT
Organism: Torreya grandis; assembly: GCA_037957365.1. Taxonomy (NCBI): domain Eukaryota; kingdom Viridiplantae; phylum Streptophyta; class Pinopsida; order Cupressales; family Taxaceae; genus Torreya; species Torreya grandis. Next base: position 1,507,238 of record JARHVA010004125.1, read on the forward strand.
TATGGTCAACATGATATGTAATAGGTAAGAATATGTGAAAATTACTACCTTTAATTAACCCATGTCACTCTCTAAATAATATCCTTAAGATTTGTACAGTGTGATTAAAATAGAACCATGTACTTGCTAAATGTTGAAGTCATCCTTGGTGAGGATAAAAGCTTTAGATGTCACTAATTAGGAAGAGCCCAATAATTAAATATGAAGGGAGGATCTGATGCCAATGTGAGTGCATAGTAGACTAAAATGAGTTCTAATTTGCATATGCACTAGATATCCACCATGCAAAATAGTCACTAACTTATACTAGACTAATTTACAAGAAATCGAAACTCTCATTGTGCCTAGAAACACATATTAGGATGAGACTAATAGTGGATATGATACCAAATGATGATTTTTTCAAAATTTTACTATAAAACTCATAATAATAACTCAAAAACTGAACATGCATAATAAACCTTAATTCATTCAAGATTGAAATACAATAGAAGCACTCCACATATATAGGATTATTCTCTCCTACTATTCAATAGAGTTACAAAAAAAATAAATCTATATGCATAAATTTATTAAAAAAACTTTATTTATACTAATAATATCCTATATTATTAATACTCATAATTATTTTTAAAAATTAAATAATACTAGCACCTAATTTTTATACTATAAAGTATGATTTCCTAACAAATCCTTGTATAATGTAAAAAAATATAAATCATGAGATCCCACATATAATAGCTATATGAATAACTTACGGAACACAACCTAAAACTTAATAAGAATGATCTATCAAAACAACAACCAAGACATAAAAGTAGACAACAAATCCCAATAAAAATACAAAAAACAATCAACTAAACATCTTCCTACATCTAGATAACTGCACAAGTTAACTACCCAACATGGTCTACACAAAATTCTACATTGTGGTATCCCTCTATTGACCCCTTTAAATGGATATTCTTGGAACCAAGGCCATTTTTAAGTCTTCCTTTCATCTTCCTACTCACTATATACCAACCCTTCTTGTCATCTAGATTTGGATCAAGAGAGAAATGTATAATAATTTATATTAGACTTAATTCCTTACCAACTTCCTTTAAGAATACTTATTTAAATGGTGAGATTGAAACCCCAGATGGAGAAATTAAAGATATGTAATACTTTGATGTATGCTCATTTATATAATAGGAGAATTTATACAATAAAAAACTAGTTATAGTAACTGTAAGTACCTAACTGCTACTCAAATGTCTAATAACTAACTAAAAAATGTAATACATAAATAAACTACACTAACATTCATAATTTATTACATTTATTTCATAAATATACCCCCAAAATAGATCAAATTTCACACTACTAAGTGATTTAGGAAGTATATCTACTATTTGTAAATCTATCAGGTAGTATTGGAGCTAAATGTGGTGGTTGATAACTTACTCTTGAATGTAATGGCATTGGACCTCAATGTGCTTGGTTCTTTCATGAAATACTAGATTTTTGAAAACCTTCAACACACCCTAATTATCATAAAAAAAGACTTAAGGATTATCCTTATGAATATCTATGTCAAACAAAATTTGATTTAACTAAATTGCTTTTCACATATCTCCTCATGTGGCATGATATTATTCCTTTATGGCTGAGGGATAAAATATAGAATACTTACTAATCCAAAAAATTGGTCATGATCTGAGATGAAAGATATATCTTGACGTTGATTTCTTATCATCAACAGGTCCAACATAGTTTGAGTCTATGTAACCTTATAATATATTGTACCATAGACATATCTCAAAACATGCTTTTTTTCAACCTGATGACACTTATTTGGTTCCTACATTAATCTTGAAATATAGGTAACATCAAAAATTATTATCTAGTCTAATAAATGTTAAGTAAATGATAGTCCTAACAAGCTGTAGGTATAGTGAGTTTCATCTACTTTAGGTGAATTTGAAAATACGGATAGTTTGAAACCTTTCTCAATTAGATTTGAAAATGGTTTATAATATTTCATCCCATAATTCTCAAATATCCTCTTGGCATATTTCATATGTGAGACAAAAATGTGATTCTTATTTTGCCATATCTCTAAGCTAAGACAATAATTAAGTAGCCCCTAGTCTACCATGTTGAAGGATTTATTCAAGTCATTCTTTACTTCTTCAATGAGATCATCTAAAAATCCTATGATCACAAGATCATCCACATAGGAAACAAGAATGACAATATTTGTGCCTACCTTATTGATACAAAAAATTTAATCTCAAGGGATATGAATGAATCCATGCTATAATAGATGATCATCTATATTAATGTACCATTCCCTTTGTGCATGCTTAAGTACATAAAGTGAATTAATTAGATAACATTAACTTTTGTGGATGTTTTTCATTAATGAATCCTTCTAGTTAGGTCATGTACACTTTTTCTTTAAAATCGCCATTCAAGAATGCACTTTTAATGTCTATCTACTAAAGCTCCCATACCACTTGTGTTGTTAGTGCACAAACAACTCTGATTGTATTGATCTAAGTAGTGGTTTTAAAGGTCTCACCATAATCAATTCATTATTGTTGATCATACCCATTTGAAATAAGTCATGCTTTGTGTTTTTTTATAGATCCATTTGCCTTGTATTTTTCTCTAAAAATTCACTTGTAGCAAATTAGCAAGTTACCATGTCTCATTTTATATGAGGGGCTTATATTCAACATGTATGCCCTTTTTCCACAAAGGTTGACATATAGCCTATTGAATTATATTTGGTTTGGTGTTGTCAACTAATAAACTCATCAATGCAAGATTAACGTCATTTATCACCTATCTTTATGTCATGAGTCTTGATGATGTATCACAAATAGATTTCAAGTTTGAGTCCTTATGGTTCTTCCTACCCATTTTAGATGTCGATGTTGCTAATAATTAGATGAATAATTATCTTCCATATTTCTAAGGTAATTAATAATTATCCTTATAACTCACCTTCTTTATGAAAATATTATTCATGCACATCATTTGACTATGGGACCAGTATATGAGAGGTGTTGTCTTCTAACTCCTTTTATGGAAATGAGTTGAATGATGACATGTCACAAACCACGTCTTCACTTTCATAAATTTTTTGTGTCTCAATTTACATGAGATGATATGATTATGAGGTAGTATTTTACCCCCAATAGAATGCAATGGAGAACCTTTGGTTTGATCTTATTCCTCTTTTTATCTAGATCATACATATATGATGTATAACCAAATTATCTTATATGGGATATCAAAACTTTATGACTATTTCATACCTCTTTTTGTGTTTTATATTGAAAGTTCTTTGTAGGTCACTTATTTAGAAAATATATGTCTCTTTGAATTGCATCTGCATAGAATGGTGCAACTAAATCATAATAGAAAGCATGAAACGAGCCATCTCCATATAGAGTGATTACATTTCTCTACAATTCCATTCTCTTGGTGCATATAGGTAGAAATTAGTTGTTGTTTAATGTCACATTACTTCAATAATTCCAAGAAGTAATTTGATGTGAATTACCCCCATGATGAAGAGGCCTCCCTGACTGGGTGAGAACAAATTAAAAGGGGGGAAAATTATGTTGAAGAGGAGAAAAAATGAGCTTCAACATTTCAAGCCTCATGTTAGGCCTATCATCAAGATGAATATGATAAATAACTATAGTAAAGCTAAGCAATAAATACTATTCCACAAGTCATAATAGGAGATTAAATAAGGAGGATGGAGGTTATTAGATTTATTCTCTAAAAACTAGGTAATAGGTCTCTAGTTCTTGTTTAATCTCCATACATCATCCCTATTTAAGTTAAAATTATTCTCTTCAATTTCAATAGACTCATTCACCCTTATTATTAAGTAATAATATTCAATAGTAATAAATTTAGCTTCATCCATGTAGATATGATGACCCCTATTATGTAAATGTTTCGCAATGGTAAATTTTTAGAATTGGCTATGTGAGAGGTCAACATAGTAATCATTGAGTCTCATATTAATATAATGAACAAATTCACTGATATAAACCTTTCCACATCTGTAAATAATAGAATAAATTACTTTATAACAAATAGGATTAAAAACATCCTTAGTCTTTTCCAACATATTCCTGATTGTGATGAGATAAGAGAAAGATACCTTAGTGTTATTTTCATGAGAAGTTTAGCTATAAAATCAGTTGTACACTTGATATAAGGGACAATAACCTTACCAATACTCTCATCTTCTTATCTAAATCGATGTTCATTCTTGACTTTATAGATCACATCTCTTACCTATTTAATCTTGTAACCATTCTCTATAAAGGTCAAAGATATATGTTCACGTTCCCATTCAAGATGATTTGAATATGATATTCTCATAGAACATGTTACCAATATTATAAAAATTACACTCTTTTTAATTGGATGATGATGACAAGTATCATGTAAATATTTATCTTTATACATTTTCTTTCTATAAACCTAGTGGGCTAAGGATCCATCTTCTTTCTTGCTAATGAGAATGTCTAATAAAGGTATTCTATTCTTTTATTCAATCTTCATATTCAATTTTATATGAGTTTATCTATTATTAAGACCTTAAAATTAATAAATGATTTATTTTTTTTGAGAAAGAACACCCATGCCTTTCCTTATGACTTCATTATTTTCTAAATCTAAGTTGTCATCCTTAGTTTCAACATTTTCCATAGTAAGATGATCAGTAAGTGAATATTTATTTATTTTGGATATGATGAAATTTTTGGTTAAATGTCTAGTCGATATTAAACTAAAAAAATGGAAAGGTAGGGTCTCATATTCTATGGGTTGGGTCCAATAGTAGTCTTCTACTTTTAGTTCCATTTTTCTAGGAAGCTCCTTGGAAGTGTCCAAGTTAACTAAAATTATAGTAAATGTTTTGTGTGAAAACAAGGTTTTGGTACGGTCATCTTATTAAAAATAAATAATGGAGTAACCTATAGATTTAAAGTAGATATTTTACTAAAACTGTATTGGAATATAAGGGAGTGTAACCTACATTGGTATAATGTTGAATGGTTCAATGAGGGGGTTTAAATTATGGAACCATCGCTACATCACAAGGGGGTAAACATAAAAGTTCCAAATCCTATTTTGAATATCTTCTTTGTCTTTAATGTTATTAAAACCAACAATTAAAAAACATCACTGAGGTTGAATTATATCCTAGCTTGAATGAGAGGTTGCAACTACTCAAATATCCATGTGTGTGTAGATCAACATGTTTTGGCAAATGTTAGAAAATAGGTAAATGATTCCCATAAAATAAAACATTTAATCTCCATCAATAAATATTTGAGTATCTTATTCACCAAATAATATAAAAGGGGTGGAACTATCCAAGCAAAGGGGATTTATATCATATCTAGGTTCCTTCTTGTAAGAGGTGATTGCTTCAATAAAGGATGTTATTTTTCTTGTATCTATAAAAAATAGAGTATTACCATTTTTTTTTTGTCTCCTTGTTCATTTATTCTCCTTACTTCTGTGTTCTCCTTACTCAGCGAATTTCTTCCTCTTGTAAATATTTACCCAATTTTCAAATTTTGCATTATCCTCAATGTTACCTATGGTCATAATGGTAGAGGGAACTCCAACATCATTTATTTATTTTTTCATAGTCCCTTTTTCTTCCTGAGACAACAAAATATAGCTTCTCTAGTGAGATAATTTTCTAGTATGGGTTTTAAGTGGGTTGGAGAGGATCTAGGAGTAACATTAACATCAAATCTAGGGTCTACACTTGATGAATTTAAAAGTGAGATGGGAAAGAGAAGGAGTGGGAATCAAAATACCGAAGACAAGAATTAAAATCATTAAATTTATATTTTATAATATCCTAATCAAAGTTCCAAATACAAGAATCTAAAATTAAATAGTTCTTAATAATGTATCAGTACGAATTGTAAATTTTATTTGGATGCCCTATTTTAATTAATCAATGGTACAATTCTTGGACACCATTATGTAATATGAAATAGAAAACATTTAAAACTATTAATAGTAAGCTTTATATCTCTTATATTATAATACCAAAAATAAGAGTCTCAGAGCAAGAATACTTGTAAATTTTACCAGTATTAAAAGGAAATTTTATATTACATAGTTGTGAAATACCATTGGGTTTGATGAAAGTTTCACTTGTAATAAATGTAAATGTTATGGTATTTTTCCTTAAAGGATATCAACATGATGACCCCATAGATAACATTGAATTATACAAATGTAGTAGTTATATTATTTTTTGTTAGATATGGGTAAATAAAAGGGTTTTGGAATTCCCCCACAACCCCATATAAGATCTCTTAACAACCATATACACAATGGAAAATCAATAAAAACAAACTTAATACAAGCCAAATACATTTGCAAACAACACATAACAAACCAACTGTATATATTTTTTCAAGGCTTACCTTACATGCATCACCCAAAAAATGTTAAATATCTTCCACACCTGTATAAACCCTTCATTTTCCTTCTTCTGAGTCAAATCCTCATAGGAATCTCCATTAATCACTCCTTTATGAGAATATGGTGTCATATTGGTTAGGTCATGTGCCTTCTTAGAATGTCCCCTCTGTTTTTTAAGTACCACCATCGAGTACTCCTTATTCCCTTCCTCCACATATGAAATACAGGTTATGGAAAGTTCTAACAAGCTAATGGGTTAAAACCAATTAGATATTTTTAGGGAAGATGTATCTACACTAAAAACTATGTATTTTTAAAAATATCCTATTCCACTACATTTTACCTTCCCATTAAAATGTCCATCAAATTTGTCAAGATATAAATTTATTCACTTATTTTAGTGCCATATTCCTCTTAAGAGTCCAAAATAGTCACTCTCAAATGTACCTTCTTCTACCACCATCATTAAATCATGAAGGTAATACTTTTACCATGTTGATTTCACCTTTTCATTATTTGAGCTACTACATGCCACAATTATATGACCTGTTTTCAAAAATTTCTTGTAATGGAAATTCATGGTTTGATTCCATAAATGATCCTCCATAATAAAGTCAATGTTAGTATGGAGTTCATTAAATGTATTGATGTTGACAAGTATTCTGGAAAATGTGGTGTGGGAGAATGTGGTATTACCATTGTTTATATTTTAAAATTCACCTAGGGTATTGCCTTGAAATATGTTTCAACCTAAAATTAAAGAGGGAAGTAAGGTAAGAGGACTTAAGTGGGCCTGATAGAGAAGGATTTATTAAGTAGGTTGAAACATGTAAAACACGGTTTCATAAATAACATATGTTGATCCTAACTCCATAGCTAAACTTGAATCCTATCTTTATCTAAGATAAGACATAAGACAACTATGAATAAACTTTAAGCACTGAGGTGTATATCCAGATTACTACTCATGAGTGGTTATCATATCTATGAAATATAGGAATTAACATTTACATTACCATAGTTAAAAATTTCTTTGTATTTAAAACATTTTTACATGAAAATATTCCATTATCTATTGAGAGACTATACTTTATATTTTAATGAAAAAAATAGTTTTATTCTAAATTATTTATGAATTAAAAGGTTTGAATAATCACACATGATATTTAAAATATTAAATCGTATAATTTTTAATGTATACGAGTATTAGAGTGATTAATTGCATTAACCATTGACTAGTGATGTCTACTAAAAAATGTTTATAGGGACCATTTGGAGAAAATAACAATTTATACATTAGATGACAAGGAAAACATGTTATCATGGAAATTAAATGGATATTTTAAGGAAACTAAGTCTTTATACCAAATTTAATTATGCAATTTTTAAGATATTTTAGTGTTTAAAGAGTAAGCTATATATTTCTATTGAGTGAGATAATTATTTAATTTACCATAGCAATGGTAGTCATTAATTACCCACATAATTCACTGACCTAATATAGTGGTTATAACGTATTAAAATATCATTCAACCATGCATTGGAATAATTTTAAAATTAAAGTGGCATAATGAAAATGTGATGGGCCAATAACCTAAGTAAATTTATTAAAGATAATAAATAATTTAGTTTCTAAGCCTTTAATGAAAGGATGCCATAGTATTAACCTCTTTAGTTATCATTTCAGATATTAAACTAATTTAGGATACAAAATAATTTTGTGTACCATCTAAAGAATTGAAATTTACTATGACAAATTTTTAATATCATGTATTTATAAACATGTTGACTTAATGTTGGGAAAGAAGGATGATTTCCATTAAAATTACATTGGATTGTTATTATTGTGGTATTTTTGAAATTTTTATTAAGAAAATTTGTTGATGAGAATGAATTGAATTTATACATAGTGAATATCCACAATTGTCTTATAAAGGATTGCCATTTTTGGAATGTGTTTTCAAATGTTACCCATGAATTTACATGAGGAGAATGTTATGTGACTAAATACCCATAATTCAATACAAGTGTAATTTATATATAAAATGTATAGTGTTTTTTATAAAAATAATAATACAAATTATTGTTGGATATAATACCCATATATGTTTGGGTAATTATAAAATAAATATTAAAATAATTTCACAATATGTAAAAATAACCAATTATGGATGAATTATATTATGAAGATTATCATGTTCAAAAAAAATGAAATAAAATAAGATGAAGGTGTATGTTCGTTATAACCATATATTGAGAAATATGCATAAGGTTAATACCTCAATGGATGGGGGAGAACAAAGATGATTATGATAAAGAAATTAATAATTTTTAAAAATATTTATAAGAGAAACCTCATGTGTGATGTAGGAGTGAAGTAGACTTGTGATAGAGAAGGGGTACACAACATGCATCAAATCCCATATGTACCTATTAAGGTTTATTCATGTGCATATTAATGAAAAGTTTGAGTTTAGAATTTCACAAGTGTTGACTATCTATAGCTTCCACTATGAAACTTGAAGTTTCCATCCAAAAGTCTCTCTTTTAGATATTTATTTGAACCTTGAGTTGATATAAATAAATTGAATAATGAAATATTTAATTATTTTAGTATTCATTGAAATCTAAATTTTTATATATAATGGATTATAGTGGAATACTTTTAATAAATAATTTATTGAAAATGATTTAATTAGTCTGAGAGTTTAAAATTAGGAAAAAGTAACATAACATATACCGGCTAGGTAGAATATTGAAAGTTTTTTGGACGACTTTTGTTGAAACATGAAGCATGATGAGACACATCACCTTTGGGGTTTATTTGATTCATGGTAGATATTTTTTAGCCACTTATGTAAACTTAGTAACCAATTGTATGTGATGGACCCATGACATATTTTGCATATAATAGAACACCAATTTAATTTAATTCTTTCAGTCTTTTTATGTCCCTAAAAACATAAGAATTATATTTATAAAACAAGTCATAAATTTTATATAGTATACTACATCAAAGGTTCACTTTTTTAAATATTTGCATGGAAATAATAGAATGGTAATTCATTATACCATACATAATTGTAATGAAGATTCCATAATATCATTATAATATTAATATGTATGTATGTGTGTATGTATGTATATGTATGTATAAATCTATGTATTTATATATGTACATACGTATGTATATATATGTACACACACACCAAAAAAAATAGACACACACACACGCCTGCGTGCATACATACACACACACACACACACACACACACACACACACACACACACACACACATATACACATATACATACATATATATATACATACATATATACATACATATATATATATATATATACATACATACATATATACATATATATATATATACATATATATATACATATATATATACATATACATATATATACATATATATACATATATATACATATATACACATATATATATATATACATATATATACATATATATATATATACATATATATACATATATACATATATATATATATATACATATATATATATACATACATATATACACACACACACACACATATAGACATATATATATATATATATATATATACATATATATATATATATACACACACACATATATATATATATATATACATATATATATATATATACACACACTCATATATATATATATACATATATATATGTACATATATACATATGTATATATATACACATATGTATGTATATATATGTGTCTGTATATATGTATGTATATATGTGTGTGTATACATATGTATATATATATATGCATATATGTATGTATATATCTGTGTGTGTGTGTGTGTGTGTGTGTGTGTGTGTGTGTGTGTGTGTGTGTGTGTGTGTGTGTGTGTGTGTGTGTGTGTGTGTGTTTATGTCTGTGCATGTGCATTTGCATGTCCTAAAAATATATTTGAATATATTAATTATACATAATAATATAGTAATCATTTATATATCAAATAATATTGTTTTTTTTTAAATTATTTTGGAATCTTATGATGTGAACTTCTGATCCATTCATTGAATTTTGGAATGGGTAGTTTATGGTTCACATATAGTTTTAAGGACCATTAGGATCTATTTTTAAATAGTTTTTTTCTCAGAAAAATAGTTATGTATGTATGTATGTATGTATGCATTTGTATATATATATATATATATATATATATATATATATATATATATATATATATATATATATATATATGTATGTATGTATTTCCATGTCCTAAATATATATTTTAATATATTAATTATATATAATAGTATAATAACGATTTATATATCAAATAATAATGTTTTTTTTTTTTTTTTAAATTTATATTGGAATCTTTTGATGTGAACTTTTAATTCATTCATTGAATTTTGGAATGGGTAGCTTATGGTTCATATATAGTTTTAAGCACTGTTACGATCTATTTTTAAATAGTTTTTTTCTTGGAATAAAAGTTATGATATTTTATTTATATAAAATAAATATTTTAATATTATATATATATATATATATATATATATATATATATATATATATAAGTATACAAAATGATAATGTGGGATTGACCTTACCTTATCACTCTGTGTAGACTTTACATATATTATGATAATAATATACATTAAATAATAATATAATAGTACATATATTTTAGTATTATACGTACATATATTGATTTATTAATAATATACAAAAACCATACATGAAAATTTGTATTCCATAAGTAAAAGACTAACCAAAAGCATACATAGATCTATCAATATATGTTCAGGTGTCATGATGTCAAACACAACACACTAAACTTGTTTACAATTTAGAATCACCCAAAAGCTAATAAAATGGTCAAAGCATACATGGGGAAACAAAATATTTAATTATAGGAGTTATAATTAAAATTACAATGGAATATGATGATCAAAACGAAGACAAATATGAAGAGATGAATATTTTTGGAGGCCTCATCAATGAATATGACTCCAACATAAAAATAAATATACCAATATGTGTTTCTATAATAAAGGTTTTTTTAGTAGATATTTTTATTGAAATATTTTTCATAGTGATCTTTATGGCCAAATGTAACCCCTTGAGCTTATGTATTTTTCCATTAACAATTGGTCCAATGGCTTATTTATCTTTTGGTGTATTGAATAAATTTATATTTAATTACTAGACATGTTTATGGAATTACAGTAATTTCCATATTATATTTTATTAATATTTATTTTAAGTGTTCCTCTTAGCCTTGCCTTGAATTTGGCCATGTTAATGTAAATTAATTGAGGTTGGACACATTAATTAATCTACGTATATAATTGGTATCATCTTTTATTTCGTGTATCTTTTAATTATTTTATATTAGATCATGTGAAAAAGATATATATGATTATGGTTAATAATCATATTAATAGTATAATGTTTAATTATATACTCTTATGGAATAAATGTGCCATGATGAGTTTGGTTTATGTATAGGAAACTATTGTTTTGAAATATGTGTCAATCTTATGTATATACCAATGATGAGGTCAATTAGTAAGGATTTTTTTAATGACTATTAGGGCCTTATATGAATTAACATATCATGATCCCAAGCTATAATGTATAACTTCCTTAGTGAGTGAAATTTTAGTTATATGATTATTAATTGTAGTCATCTTATATGGAACTAGATAATTGGTTTATTGACCACATGCACACTTGGAACCTTTGGATTAGGTAGAATTAAAAATATGGCTAAATGTCAATAATAATCTATATATTCATGTGATAAGATGAAATTAATTTGTCATGTTTGAAAAAATACAAGGATTTCTAATTTAGATTATAAATGAATTATCCTTGAATGAACCACAAGCCACATAATCAGAACCATAGTATAAAAATATTTAGGAGTGAACTAAAATTAAGGAGGTCATGTGATAAAAATATGACAAGAAAAGAGTAATCCATCAACAAAATGTAAAACCTAAGATAATGGGTAAGTGTATGGAATTGGTGGAACTAAAGGGGGTTACCCATGGGGTTTTTTCTTTATAAAAATGAAAAAATCTCAACTTGTATAGATTATTTGAGATGTCTACACTAAAAATTTAAGACAATATAAGAACATTAATTATAGAATTTTGACTCTACTTTCTAAAATACTATTTTTATTGAAAATGGTCAAGTATAATTAGGCCAAACTTTTGAAATTTTAAGAGGGTTTCCTATTTTTTAGAAAAGCATACTAGATAGTTAGTCATGTGCCCCCTCATTTTCTGATCATAATTTAGTTTTGATTGAAACCCTTCGGTGGAAAGTTAGATAATATCATATAGTTCTCAACCTATTTTTTTTAAAATTTTATAATCAATATTTATTATTTTTATCAATTTGATAAGTAAATAGACCATAAAATTGGATTTAAATGGATATGTGATCATGTGGCCAACACCATAACTACCTAAATAAATAATAATAAAATTAAATAGACCCTAAAAATGGATTAAAATTGATAGATGATCATGCACCCCACACATTAACTACTTGAATGAAAAACATTTTTTTATATAGGTATAGAATTAGGCCTAGTTTGAAAGCATATAACATTTATTGGATTAATGAAAAAAATAAAAAAATAAAAAATAAAATATATATTTGTATAGTTTTGGCATATATTAACTTGAAAAATACATACTTAGAAATAAATACAAATGCAAATCTAAGAATAGTCTCAACATTTTTTAGAAATCATATATTTAGAAAGAGGAAATAGCGCTTGATGTCTTATTAAAAAATTTATGAAATTTATTTATAAAATTCATAGTGTTTATGATTATAGAATTTATATTTTTTTATTTTTCAAGAAAAATAGATGGTTTTGTTGTGTTTATAGGTCAAGGCCTTAGGATAGGGAATACAAGCCATTTTCATGCCTATAAACATGTTTTTTAAATTGGACATAACAAAATAGTATACATGATATAACATGTATATGTTATAATGAATATAGGTTTTTATATCAATCAACTATTTATAATTATCTTTTGATATATATGTGTTTCTATGTATGGAAAAAAGTGGGCAGATAATCAAACATTACTTATTTGCACAAGCATTGACCCTTGATAATGTAGAAGACAATTTGAATTTTTATTGTACAAGGTGAAATGAAAAATTAGTTGAATGGATTTAATAAATTTTAGGAGATACAAACCATTAACTAGTTTTGAAGTCACCTCAACCCAATAGGGAAGGAACCACTATAAGGGGAATGTATTTGAGTGTTGGATTCCATAATATCTATTGTTAAATGGGAGTTTAAGGACCCATATATAAATGTTATGACATAGGATCTTAATATAGAAAGATTGAAGATAAGATGAATTAGTAAGGAGAAGGATGGACACGTTAATTCTATAAGATAAAACATAAAATAAACATGGGTATAAATATTAACATGAAATATGGTAGAGAGAAAGAAAGGAAATTAAAAAGAGTATGAGTAGTGTTTATTGCATGAGTGTGGAAGCATACATAAATAAATCAATAATTAAAATTGAATAAGTTGAAGCAATGACATTATCTAGGGGAAAACGAAAGTGTGAGTGTAAATGAGGGAATATTTTTGAGATAAAGAGATGATCTCGAAGGAAAATAAGTTTCAATTCGAAGTGTGCCCACAAATATGGTATCAACTATGGATTTATCAGCTCTTCCTCCTTCGACAATGGTGGTACTTAGGTCTAACCTGATTAGATTGAAAATAAAAGAGCTACAATCTAGTTATTTCCTAAGTCAGGGTAGTTTTTGGATTCATCATCATCAAAGGTCTTTCAAAGCATGTAGGACTCACTAAAGCACGATAAGGAGATGGATTAATTAGTAACTTGGAAATGTTGTTTGAAGGTTTGATGGCTATCTAAATCTAAAAACTTGTTAAGAAAATCTACAAATATTCCTTAAGAACCAATGGATAAGAATAGGTTTTTTTTCAAATAAATCTATTATCATCAATTTTGAAAATACAACTCTATAGGAGGTTTTGGAAGGTGAAGCTTGATTTATAAAGAGAGTACTGGTCTACTATTTTGATAGGTTCTAGCCATCTCTTTCTTGTCTTTGCCAATAGTTGTTGATTATTTATAAATAATTATTGGAAGGCACTATATAAATATATCCCTATGCCAAAGGTTTTTTTGTAATAAATATTGAATTTTTAGCTGTTCGTATAAATATTTTTTAGTCTAAAAGATGGATCTTTGACAACCACCTTCTTCTCATGAAACCCTAAAATCCTTATTCCAATCCGTTGATATAAAATCTCTCTTCACATTATATCTAGGTGAGGCTTTTATATATTCTATTTTACTTTTGGTTTGAAACTAGGCTTTCCATTATTGGTTCTATGCTTGGTGATTTGATGGAAATTGATGTTTCTCCATTTAATTTTTATCACACTGTTTTTGCAAAGATTCTAGTGTGTTTAGACAATTTTTAGGATCTTCTTGATAGGTTTGAGCTAAAATTGTAAGATAGGGTTTGGTCTCAAACCGTTGATTTTGAGGTAATCCCCTTTAAATGATATATTTTATTTTAGATTGGTCAGCTTTCTACCTCCTACCTTAAATCTAAGAAAAATATAAAATCTTCTTATGCAAAGGAGGCTAATGATAATCATTTACTTTTTTTTTACAAATAGTGATATAGATTGTTCTTTAGGAGTGGTTTCAGATAATGTTTTCGATAAAGAAGTAACATTGGTAAG
>JARHVA010004125.1:1527500-1550000 GCA_037957365.1 Torreya grandis
GGAGGACATGTGGTATAATTTATTCTAAACAAAATGCCACAAAATTTGTAACTAGACTTATAAAAAGAGCACACAAGTGGCATAATAATTTTGTCCCTCAACATGTGGTGACTAGGATCAACTCAAGATGGAATATATTCAAGAATTTTATATTCCTAAAGTTGAGAAACAAATTTCTATTTCACTAGAGGATCATGTAAAATCAGATCTCACTGAAAGTGTAAGTATGATGTACGATTAAAAACACTCGTCTAAAATATAATTCAAGATTGATGTTTCTCAACATGTTGAATGGTTTATGGGAGTTCTATTAATTCCCTTTAGATTAAAACTATCTCTAAGGAGCTTTATCATCCCTTGCAATGCCCTAGAAGCTACCCTCCATGATGAAGCTATTTCTAATATTAACACTAGGATCAGTCCTTTTATAGAAGCTCAAATAGATTCAAAGGAATCATAATTAGAAAATATGACTATAAATAATGCATATGACACTTGTAATAGTCTTTGGTGTACTGATTATGATTTTGAATGTCATAATAGAAATAACTTCCCTTGCATGAATATTCATGATGTACTAAATTAATTATAATAAATTTTCCATTAATAGTATGATGTATGCTCTTGGCCTCTCTTATAGTGGGATACACATTCTAAAGTCTCTAAATATTGTAAAATATGTGATGCTTATACCCATGAAAAAAATTTCTACCAACTGATCAATGGTATACATGAGGAATACATGCATAGAGTGCATCAATCCTCTATGTCAAATAATGAAAATAATGGTGGATATAATGATGAGGATGAATATGGGAATGAGTACGTATTAGGTTTCCACCAAAAACATGTTATAAGTGTGGATCTCTAAATCACTATTAGTGATATTGTTAATTATATCCAACATGTACTTTTTGTAAAAAAGGATCATTGGTTAGAGGAATACCCTAATTTTTACACAATAATCACTTAGCAAATAAATGAAAAAGGGTTAATACGATTGTAATTAATAAACCTCACTCATGACCATACTTTATCACTCTAACATCCCAATAGGTTGATATTACCACACAAAGTGGAGGACAATCTTATTCTACATCTATTCTATCTAATGAGAAGATACAACATGAAGATCCTCGTGTAATGAAGTGTCCTAATAAATAGAAACATAAAGATGTGATATAATATATTATGACCTTGGTACATTAACTATAGGGGGAATTTTAGTTTCTTAAGGATCTAGAAGCCACCTAATGCGTTGATCTATAAAAGGATATAGATCCTCAAAATGTGTCACAAGATAATTTCCAAGAACTTTTCAATCATCTGTTAGATGAAGACATTTTTCCACATTTGAGTAATTGCCTTAAAAATTAGGTACCAAGGAAAACTAATGATATAACTTATTTTTAAAATACCAATTGAAGATCATTTATTAAATCATGCTAGCTATAAATATACTCCTATTCCTCTTAGCCCTCAAGAGGATAAAGAAATACTAGTGAATGTTGCCATCGATGGTTGGGTAATCATAGATATTTTGGTCAACATTTGTGATGAGGTCAATGTCCTCACAAAGGATGCATGGATAAAAATTTCAAGACCAACATTATAAACATCCTCTCATGTGTTATTTATGGTTAATCAAACTTGATATCTACCTATTGGTGTTCTTAAGAATGTAATTATCAATATCCTTAAGGTACCTTTCAAACATAATTTTGAATTTCTTTAGTTGGTTAAATCTAGTGATTTCCTAGATCTATTGGGTGGACCTTAGATCTATGAAAACAACATCAATTTAAGTTTCATGAAATGTTATATTGGTTTTGAAAATGTTTATCAATGACTCATTATCCCATTGATTCAAGCACATGAGCTCCCATACATAGAACCTATTAGCACGGATGAATATATGAACCACATCTACAACATCACAATAATAAATGTTGAACATCTTGATCCTAATCCCAATTTCATCCTCTGATGGACTGACACATAGTCCCTTTTTGATACCACAACTAAATCTTATAACTATTGAGCCCATGGTGAGTATGACCTCACTAAAAGAGTGTGTGGTGCCATTGGTATTTGTGAGATCATTCCACATTAGCACCATAAATGCCATAGATTTGTTCATCATATTATTAGATAAGTCATGTGAAGACTAGTTATGTATACACCACTAGAGAGGCTTGATGAAGCTCATCAGTTTCGTACCCAAATGGAAGTCCATAACTTTATCCAATAACTTAAAACCTTATATGACTCTGATATTTATCACATGCACTCAATGGTTCACCTTTTTGATGACATGGTCATAAGGTGGTGGTGAACCCATAATGGGCAACTTATTTATTGGGATCAAGTATGCTCTACTTCAAATCACTAGTTTCATCATGACAACTATGTCTAAGGTACAATCAGTTATAGTAGAGTCCAAGCACCAAAAGCACACATATAATATTTTGAAACCATGTGGTAGGCTGAAGAATCCTTCTTGCTAGAGTACCTATGGGTACACAATTTTTATAACAGCTTACATACTTTATACATAGCGTGTTATATTCATGAATAATGAAATTTAGGTACATGTTTCTAACATCTATTAAAAAATAACATGGTCTCAGTGTTGTCTTACTCAACTCCAAGGACGGATTCCAATCTCACTCTCAAAGACATGCACAAAGCAGTTCTTGGTCACCCTAGTCCCATCAAAGGTTGTCCATGACATATGCATAGTGCACTATAAAAATGCTTGGTTATATTTCATGATCCATATAAGTAATATGTCCTCACACTAGAACCTATCCATAATCATTGATGCCATGAGAGATTCATAAAGGGAATTAAAAATTAGCATTTCATGTGTGATGCACGTGAAGTGTTTGACCCACCTAACTCATTGACAAATAATTTAGACATCCCTATACACTATGGCAATCAAACTATTTAAGATACTAGTCTTGATGTAGACAAACTATATTTATAACCTCTTCGAACCATCTAGTATAACATTAGCACAGAGCAAAAACCAAAGATAACTACTATGGGTAACTACTAGTTCAATGTAGAGATTTTAAAATAATTTGTGCTACTATAAGAATATCAATATGTTTTTCTAAAGATTTATATTGAAATGAAAGTTGTTCATCCATCCTTAAGCAAAATGTATATAAAACTAGTTGAAGGTGCTTGACCAAACTAGAAATGACCATATAGGATGAATTCAAATTTATGTATATGGGTAAGAGAATAAATTGATAGTATGTTATGCTCTAGAGTGATAACCCCAACTGACAAGCTCGATCAGGTCATCCCCATAGTTATATGTATAAATAAATATGGGTGCATTAGAATTGATGTTGATTAATGAATAATTGATGCATCTTACATTATTGATCCTTTTCCAATGTCATTCACAAAATAAATCTTTCAAGGTGTCAACATGTTTGAAATTTACACTTTCATAGATGGATTCTATGGGTACCATTAGGTCTATATTATTGAGGAGGATCAACCTAAGACTAAATTTATTGATGTCATCTTGTTTGGTTTAATAATGCACCTATTGTATTCTCTTGTATAGCCATTAAGGCCTTTAAAATCTTTATCCATAAATTCATTTAGGTTTACTTGGATGATTGGATAGTTTATGGCCTGGTGAAGGACCATATCTCTAATCTAAGGCTTATGCTTGGGAAATTTTTAGTTCATTAAGTTTCACTTAATTTTTAAAAATGTATTTTTGGTTCATTCTATCTAAAAACATAGACTTTTGGTAGACCCCACTAAGGTGTCTATCATTCTCCATCCACTAGCATTGACATCACAGTGCATGGTTCATGAATTTTTAGGGCATATAGAGTACTATATTAAATTCATATGGTTATGTGAGGATAACCACAATTTTAAAGTAAATTTTGAAACACAACAAACATTGTATTTAGTCCCACTCTTACCAAGAAGCCTTTGAGGACATAAAGGACAAAGTCATCACTACATTGATTCCCCAATTCCCTTATTGCACAAAACCATTCCATCTCTATGTTGATGCTTCTAGAAAGGCCATCAATTGGATCCTTACCTAATATGGTGAAGGTCACCCTAATCACCCCATATATTTTTAAAGTATAAATCTTACTCTAGTTGAGATTAACTACACCATA
The DNA here is from genome assembly GCA_037957365.1 of Torreya grandis. Lineage (NCBI taxonomy): Eukaryota > Viridiplantae > Streptophyta > Pinopsida > Cupressales > Taxaceae > Torreya > Torreya grandis. Next base: position 1,531,670 of record JARHVA010004125.1, read on the forward strand.
ATAGAGATAAGAGAACTTTCCATGGTTTATGCTTTACAATAGTTTTGAGGGTACATGTTGGAAACTCTTTTTGTATTCTATAAATACCATGAAGCTTTAAAATATATAATTAATAAACTAGTATTATAGGAATGATTTTCTATTATATTATATTATTCTAAGAATTTTGATTCTCTATCATGGTCAAACTAGGAAAGACTAATTACAATCTTAACCATCAATTCTGGATTGATTTCAAACAACTAGTACACACCATTGAGGATTAATTACCTAATGTATAGTCATTCCATGTTTCAAATGTACCTAAAGAATTAAGAATATATAACAAATTTATTAACTACTGGTGCAATGCTAGATTAGTTTAATCTAAAGTCTAAAAAGTAACAAGCCACCTGTGTTGTGCCATTATATCTCATTAGAGGAGACCTATAAAATCTTGGATGAGATAAAATCCTTTGACAGTGTGTTAGGAAACATGATAATATTTTAATACTTCATGACATTCATAAAGTAAGTATTGGCAAACACTATGTTGGTATGTTTACTACAATTGAAGTACTACTAGCTAGATTATGGTGGCCTATCCTTTTTCATGATGCCAAACTATATGTTAAACAAGGTGATATTTATAGTGTGTATGAAAACCAAATCATCAAGATTTCATGCTATTATGCCTTATTTTATCTCAAGAATGATTTGAGAAATGGGCCATTGATTTTGTTGGCCCCATCAACCCATTAGGTTTATGTACTAGTTTTTGATATATCATAATAGAAACTAATTATCTCATGTGTTGGGATAAGGTCATACCAACTAGAGATTTTATCACTACAACCTCTATATACTTCATATGAGAACATATCATTACCTATTCTAGTTGTTCATTAAGTTTTACTAGTGATTGTGGTACATATTTCCTCAATGAGACTATATACATATTATTCATCGAGTTCATGATTTCCCATCACAACTCAACATCATCTCATCCTAAGGACAATGACACTACTGAGACATTAAACAAAATTTTATGATTAATACTTATAAATATTTGTAATATTGGCCATGTTGACTAGGATGATTAGGCATCTATAATAAATTAATCTTGTCATAAAACTATAAGCACCTCAACAAGAGTACACCCCTCAATAAGATGATTTTTTGTAGTTGGATAAATCCCACTTCCTTGATCATTATAGTCAAGATGTGGATAAATTCAAAAAAGGCATTGCATGATCACCACCTTAATCAGAATACACTTATCCCTAAAATGAAAACTTTTCACTATGACTCCAAGTTTGCATACCACTATATGAAGCTCCATGTTCACTTTGATGGTCTTTTTTTGTTCATAGAATTCTACCCACCATTTTATTCTCTTACAAAGATTGGATGGCCAATTTCTTCATAGGAACTATAATGGTAAATGTCTAAGGACATATTTCTCTACTTAAAATTTAGTTTCTATTTATTTCAATAAGGTGTATGCCATTAGTTTAGGATTTCTTGTTTACAATATGGTATTACCTTATTTTCATGCCACTTTATTCTATTTTACATTATTTTTTTAAATTAGTACTTAGTATTTTATGGAGGACCAAAATGTATATTTGGTGTTGGGTAAGGGTGTTACAAGTATTCAAAAATATTCCATAAGGATGTGTGTGCAAGAAAAGAGGTCTAAAGATAGAGCCGATGGTATGAATATTCAAAAGAGTTTATATAGTTGTCATGCACTCTAGAAAAAGTGTGTGATAAGATGTGTAATTAATATAAAGAGTTAGTGATTGTGATAAGTGTTCCAATATCATGTTATGAGGACATCATTAAATACATTTATGATGAGAAGCGATAGTCAAAGAAAGGAGACCGTTACAAAACATTAATTATGAGAAGTGATGGTCAAATAGAAGGTGGGTAGTAAATGTATGTTACACCCTTGAGTATGTAAAAATAATTTAAGGGCTCATTTTAAATTATAACTTTATTTGCATTTAGATTTTATAGAGTGAAAGAGAAAACTATGATTAGGCAATTTCAAGATGAGTGTAGACATTAAATTATTATTTTTTAGCTTTTAATAAAGATATTATCTAAGTAATACAGAGAAGATAAACTAACCTTAAATAATGAAAAGGAAACTGGTATTTATAGGTTATAGAGGTTGGCCTCTGCCATTAACTCATGTCAAATTCATAGAGATGAGTCACTTCCTTAAAAAACATGTATTACTTTGGAAATGGTAGATGGTTGTGCCTCAACCATTAAGATTAATGGAGGATGATGTTTCCTAAGAATAAGTCCCAAAGAATTGATCCACTACAAGCCATTATAGAGGACGAATAACTACATATTAGGGATAAGCAATATTCATCAGAGAAGAAATTCATGAGGAACAAAGGTAAAGAGTAAAATGAAAAGGATCTAGAATGGTAAGACAGGTAAATAAGAAGGCACAAATACTTCCACATCTACCTTTGATGATAGAAGAGATGCAATACCTAGAAATGTTCATGCCCATATAAAATTAGGTAACAAACATACCCACCTATACCATTTTTTACTTTAACCACCGCCAATTAGGAAATGAGGTTGAGATACATAATGATTACTAGGTTAAGTGCCAAAACACTAGGAATAAATTGGTGTATGACTTAAAAATCTTCAATTACTTGGACTATGTAGGTATTTTCTATTTTTTTAAACTTTCATATTTTGGAAAGTTGATGGAATTAATAATTTTTTTTCTTTCTCACATCCTTGAGGACTATATCTATTTTAATGGGCATCACATCAAGATTACACATTAAATAATAAGTAAGATGCCATGATTGTAATGCTCCATCACAAAAGTTAAATTGGATTTGGAGGACTTGGAGGAGATAGAGAAGTCCACAAAAATGATGGAGTACCAAAAGTAGGGCTGTTTCATGCACATTAAGAACTTGCATGATCCTACCCTTTGATTAGTAGTGAAAATCAGTATGACCAAGACCAATGACACTAATTGATGAAAAGAGGTAGACATGGCTCACCTTTTTATCTCCCATTAAATAATCAATGGGATAAAATATAATTGGCCAATGTATTTTTTCAACAAAAGCATACTAGATGCAGAGAGGACCCATTGGATACCTACCCATATATTATCATTCAGGGTATTTATTTTATTGATCGTGATATATGAAATTAGTGTACCATTGTACCTCTAGAAAGCTAACATGTTTGTACCCACTAGACTGTAAGTCCCTAGTAGAGTGCTATAAGGAATTTACATGTCCTAGTTATATCAATCTAACATTCAAAATCAAGATGAAGTTACGATATGATGGCATGAAAGAAGCCTTTTGAAATGAAAGGAATATTCCTAATGACTTACCCAACTAGGTTGGTGAGCAATCCTAATTCACAATTTAGAAAAAAAAATCTTTGGTCCATATCAATATGGCCCTATTTAGAGATATTTCATCTTGGTTGAATCTTCCCTATACCTTCACAACATGTTACTTCATCAACTTGGTAAACCACATATATGATGCATAGCTCATCAGCCTAAAATAAGACACAATTGACTTGGAGATTCACACTCTCCAAAAAAATGTATGGTTATCCTAGAAAGAATCCATATAGGGAAAAACATGAGACTTAGACAAATGACATCAAGGTTAAGTAGAACCTGATCGAAGACATAATTTATCCTATATGATGCAGCCTAAAAAGAATGATTCAGGAGGCATGTAGAAAGAAATAAATAAGCATCCACATGTACCACCTCTTGACAATAAGAGGCAATCTAAGCATGATGTCAACACAAGTTCACAATAAAAACCACTAAAATGGCAAAGTATTATCCAAGCACTACTACCAAGGGTCTCACCACCAAGGGCCTAACCAACAAGGCAATCACCACCAAGTACTTCACCTAAAAAAAATACACCATAAAGACAACCTTAGTTTTTAGATCCATCTCCCCAAACTAATCCATTAGAAAAATAAGAGCTTATGGACCACAGGGAAAAATTAAGGAGTCTGACTCATAAATCTATCCTCATTAGTATAAGAGGAGGAGACCACACTTGATGAGGTAAACTTGAACATATATGATCCAATTACTGAAGAGAGGGATGGTTTTGACAAAGAAAAAATGAGTGGTATGGACATCAAAAACACTTCTTTGGCCTTAGATGTAGATGTTGATACCTTTGAGTATGATCACCTTAAAGGGAAGCAATTAGTTGGTTCCAAAGTTTAACCACATTTGGTTGATCCAACGACCAACTTTTACACCCACTACCAAATATATGTTTTGGATAGGATGATTGATTTATATTCCCATTTTCATTTACAAGATGTAACTATTGATATCATGCGTTAGATGTCCTTTTTGTCAAACATGTTCAATGCAGAACACCATTTTAATATACATCTAGATAGGCTAGTTTTATATTCTCAAGTAATAGTGTTTCCCACACCAATTTGGGTTGATCCCTAATAGATCTTTCCTCAAAAATCTAGCATCATATTTTTCAAAATGGCATTTGAAGTTCCATGACATAATATGCTTTCATATTATGATGCACATATGTAGAGAAGAAACATGGATAGGTAGTAAAAATGTATGATAAATAAATTTCCACTTAGAAGGTGCTTGAAGATGAATTAGCCACACTAAAGAAATAAATATAAGAAACCACAATATTCAAAGTAAAAAATTTAAATTTATGCAAAACTATTTTGGGTTAAGAGCTAACAATGGCAGATGGGTCCTTTTGGAGGGAGGAGTATATAAGTTGGAAACCCTTGTAAATATTATGTTAAAATAGTGTAATGAACAAACCCGACTTAAAAATGAAGCATTATGGGTGACTATGCAATTTTTATAAGAAATGGAAGTCTACAAACATGCCCTTGAAAGGGTTAGGAAATTGATCACCATCTTTGATAGGATTTTTGAGAAACCTACCCAACCAAATAAAATTTTGGAGGCTTAAATCAAGACAGAGGAGTCCCAATGACATCAATTAGAGGATTTTGCCCTTTTTATAAAATATTCAATCGAGTAAGCTAAGTCATTTGAGGACATTGAAACTATGAAGGAAAAAATAAACATGCATCAGTAAAAAATAAATTCTAATTTTATACCTCTCCAAGGATAGTTTGTAAATGAACTCACTATGCTTGAAGAGGTCCAAAAGGATGTTACCACAAACCTCATCTATTTGGTTAATAAGGAAATCAATTATCCTAATAAACTTGAGGAGATGAAAAAGTTGAAGGCAATAATTGAGGAAATAACATCTAAGATTTTTGGCATCTTTTCACATTGTGATAGTGTCATAAAGTAGATTGAACAAATTGAGCTTTAGTTTTTGGTGGAGGTTGAGAGCAGTACTTAGTTTAGGATGGACTAAGAGAATAGTGTGGGGTGATGTTGGACTCCAAATTTTAGGTAAGTATTTTACTTTTTGGTATAGATATAGCATGGTGATATAGGATCATGGTGAAGGAAGAGCATGGAGTAGAACCACCACAGTGCGAGAGGATAATGACATGAAATATAATATTGTGATAAGGCCTAGTCAAATATGAAACATAACTAATAAATAAATTAAGAGTGTAGGACTTGGTACAATAGTGAAATACTTAGGAAGCTTGAGGGAGGAAGAAATGGTTGAGGAGTGATTCTTAAGGACAAACTAGACATTAATCATCACATAAGTTTTACACCAACCCATACAAAAAGGTATATTTGAAAGCAAGGATCAAACATCAAATGAGAATATAGGGGGCGTGAAGGCCTATGTCCTTAGGAGAAATCAAGTACATTACTATCATGACTCTTAGTCTATTAGAGATCATTGGCCAATCACCTAATTATCATTAATAATGTAAATTATTGGTTAGGTAAAAATAAGTATAAACACTCATAGGTAGAGATGTGTAAGGGTGACTAAACATTGGTATTATGTAAGAAATATTTATGGTAATAGTAGAATTATAAAAATTATTGTTAGTTTTAGTGTTATTCTTCAAGTGATTGATAGTTAAAATATTGAATAATAATGGGTTTAGATTAAGTAATATAAGGCTTATATTTGACTATGATATATATATAATATGCATTGTATGAGCATGTGTAATCAACACATTGAACCTCATGGTAGTTATCTTCAAGTTCTTGTTTATTTTCATTAATGAGATAAGGTCCATAATTGTGTATTTTATCTTATGTGTAATCACTAATTATATATGATCAAACTCAAGTATATGACAAGTGTGTTATTTCACAACATAACCAAGGGAACCAATTTCTTGTTACATGCTTTGGGTGAGCACATAACAACCTAGTTTTATATGAAAATCTAGCATGTGAGCTTGTTAGGACTACACACTTTAGCTCCGTAAGGAAAATGTGATATAAAATACCCAACAAAATATCAAAGAGTAAAGAACAAGATATTTAGTTGGAAGAAAACATATTTTCCTTATTTGATGTCATTGTAAGGGATAATATTTTGAAAATTGTTATTTAATAATTTTAAGTGAATAAAAGAATTTACAATCAAAAGGAAAATAAATCCCTCCTTTGAAAATGTTAGATCACTTCAAATTTATGAATGTCATAGATTGCATTAAAACACTAAGATTAGGTAATATATTACAAAGCAAGAGTGGGCTTCACAAATGTTCATTCATTTATTAGCCAAAAAGTATAAAGGAGGTACATTGTATAGGGATAAATTAGGTCACCATAAAGGTAACGACTGAACTCACAATTAGAAAGCACATTAATTATATTCCCCTAATGACTTTAACAACCTTAAGTAAGCTTACTAAAAACCATGAAGGTAAAATGAAAAAGGAATAAAATACAATACTAACCCCTCCCCAATCATAGCATAAGCTGGTAGAAGAATTGGGTCATAAAAATACGGATGTTGAGGTACCCAAGCACAATACAAATACAATAAAATGGAGAAAAGGAGAAAACATGTAGAATAAAACCATATTCAAAAAGACACAATAGAATATAAGAGGGATATAAATCCTCACTATAGTGTAAAATGACTTTTAGCCATCTTATATCATATGATGTAGTTCCAAGAACTGACTTTGGAATAGAGGTAGATGTAGTGAAGAGTGGATCACCTTAGAATAGTGAATTTATCTTTCAAGTGCCTAATAGATCTTCAAGCAAGGTGTGATTCTTGTATAAGTATTTTTTCTCTCCATGGAATGTAGGATGGAAAACTACTCTAATTAATTATGGTAAAGTGGGAGTAGAGGGTACAAATAACTACATAAGTCCCTATAATTATGGAATAGAGTGATTGGTATATGAAGTATCCTTGACCAGTATAAATGTTCTCTTCAATGTTTAAAGTGGTAATAGAGCTAGGTTGATCATAAAATAACTCCTCAACAAATGGAAGATGACAAACATATGGTTTATGTGTGTCCCCATTAGTGATGTATTCGTTTGTGCTATAAAAAAAGTCATAAGTATCATATGAGAGCTTAGGCTGAAAATGTCATCAAGTTTAGGTGAATCTATAGAAGAAAAATTTGAAGGAGTGTCAAGATCAAAGTGTGAAAATTTATCTAGTGGATTCTAATTATCAACCATACTTACTTCCAATATAGTATCACCATATGATTCTCTAACATACACTAAATATGGAGTGAACTAATCTTGTTTGCCCAAACCATCATGAGTGATCTGGTAAATTGGTAGCAGATTACTTAAAAGTGAGGGAACACTTATAAAGTTATTATATTTTAAAAAACTCACTTCAATAGACCCTCTCTCAAGAACCATTTTAGAAGTGTCATTACCCATTTGTATATATTACATGTCACATGGATCCAAGGAATTTAACTCTATCTTTAAAGAGGATATTTGACTTGAAGCACCTGATTTAATAACCCATGTATGAGTTAGAGGTATAATAGTAAATAGGGCCTCTCCCTTTGATTTCCCCTTACCATTCTCTTTTTCCTTTTATTTACTATGTTTATTTTCCTTAGAGGAGTCATGGGTTCATGAAATCTAATTGGTATAATCAAGGACATTGATATTGTGTTGTTCAAGCATTTTATTCAATTGGTCAATCTATTTATTGAAAAAAAATATTTCATCATGCTCTCTAGAGAAAAACCAACATTTGATCATATCTTTTTTATACATAACATTGGAATAATAAGTTTTGTTGTTTGAGGATATACATTATTCTCTTGATCCTTTTGGTTTTGTTTCTTATATCTAAAATTTGAGGCCATATCTTTCTTACTAAGAAGTAGATGAGATTTTGAGGATGTCATTATGCCCATTTGTATCAAATTATCTTACTCCTAAATCAAGTTGATAGCAAATTTATCTAAATAAGGCATATTCCATGTATTTATAAGAAATATTTTATGGCATGGAATGTAGATAAAAATATAGAATACTTTGGACTCATTTTGGAGAGTTTTGACATAATAACATGTTTGTGTTTCCTATCAATTGTGCATTATTTCAACTATAACCTCAAATTTCTAAACTTAATGAATAAGTATTATAGGGTGTCAGAGTCATCTGGGCTGAAACTAATGATATCATTTTCTAGATCGTGAATTTTGTCACAACATACATCCTAAAGAGCATTCCTAGACTGGTCCACACTTGAGTAGGTGTTTGGTAGATTATATGTAAAAGAATAGATCAAGAGAGATAGAAAGAAATAATAGTCCACAAATTTTATCACAATGGTTGAACCATTTGATTTTTTCTTCTGATTATGAAGGTTTAGTCTCAAGGACCATTATAATTTTATGGTAACCCTTGGATTGCAAAATAATTTCCATTCTAGATTTCCTTTCATGATAATTACAAGGTGTGAGCAAACTTATTTTACTTGAATCCATAACATATAAGGAAAATATGTTGTAAAAGTTAAAGAATAAATGCATTAAAATTTTAAAAATTCCACATAATATCCCTTATAACTATTATAATTAACTCCATTAAAGTTTAAAATATAATAACAATCATATATATGTTAGGCAGAATCGATAATGCATCCTGATTAAATTGTGTGTAAGTATGAATTAATTGAAATGACATCAGGATCAATTGATAATGCATCTAGGAATGTAAAATATTTTTTTTTTGAAAGGATATATAGTGGATTGAATAAGACCACCAATGTGTATATCATGAAAAGATAGTCACTTACGACACCTAAATTTGAGTTACCATTCAAAAGCTATAGTCATTTGAAAATCATAATTGTATGGAAAATTTGGGAGAAAATAATGGTGTAAAAATAATTTTGAATCAACTTATGAAAAAAATTGAACACCCTTGGAAGAAAATATTTTAAAAAATGTGAATTAATTTACTCAAAAAAACTTAAGGCCCTTCCCCATATGTCTAAGGACTAAGACCTTTTATGGGTCTTCACCCCTCCCTTTTTTGATTGATGTTATTGATGACATCATCTAAAAATGACTCAAAATTTGAAATGAATACTATCACTTTTCACCTCATTAAATTTTTTGGCCTCTTGGACATCACAATGTGTAAAATAGTTGTTCAGAGTTTGTGATGATTATTGACACTACTATCATGTTCTATTGGGCAAGATGGCAAAGGTCATAAGTTATAAGGAGTTTGTTATTAGAGTCTATTTTCGCTTGTATTTTCACCATTTGAGGAGATTTTTCATCTTCCCTCATCTAAGTGGCACAATTAAAACACCTATAGGATATGGGTAGCTTAAGAATGAGGTGAATCCCTAGATAGGGATAGCTCCCTTGATGTACCATTTATAGAGCACTAGTATAAATATTATTGTAAGGGAAAAGGTAGAGAAAAATAAAAGTAAACTATCCTAAAGTAGGTGATACACCAAATTAGTTGATGACTTCCAACTAGTTACATGTTACACATGAGAACAAGGGACTAACTAGATATACACTTATCTAGTTTGAATCTTCTCACAGTAGTATTTCATTATGAGTTTATGGTAAATTTTCAAGATAGGAAGACTAGATAAGAGCTCTATAATAACACTATTTAATATACTAACTCACTGAGACTTGACACTTTATTTAACACTTCACATGACTTATAAGAAGAAGTTGCAAATAAGTGAGAGAATGAGACAACAATGCTAAGGAAACCATAGTCATCACTAAGCAAGATTCATTATTGAAGTAAACACACAATTAATATTATATAAGAGATAAAATTAGTATTATTTATTTATATAATGGTATGAAAATTACTATGTCTTCACCATACTTAGGAGGGGGCATCTTTATAAAGGCCAAAATGGCTAATTCTTATAGAACTTGAGAGGGAGAGCAGAAGAGAGAAGTCCAAATTTCATAAAGACACTTATAAAGCTGAAAAAATGAGTTAAATTTGAATTATTCAATTATGTGAAACTGATCATGAAAATTTAGGAAACATAAGTGTCAATCCAAGGCATGAAACTTTTGAAATGTGGCATGAAATTCCATTTGATAGCTTAGAAAACTACCTTCATGATTTAGCCATGTTTGAACATCAAAAAACTAACTAGGGATAGGTATAATTATTATAGTGATAAATAATCATTTTATACATGCTTCTCCATGCATTGGTTCCATTTCTAATCATCTATAATCTCCTATAAGTGAGCCCTCACTACTTATAGTAAAAAAAATTGTCTTTCACACACCTTGCACACTTGGCTTCTAAAATGACTTTAGTTTTGAATTTAAATAATTAAAATGGAGTGGATGATACTTTTCAAGACCCTACATGGTGTTAAAGGTATTAGGTGAACATTAAAAATATATCCACTTGATGTTTTCACACTTCTCACCATCTTGTTCACTATGCCAATTCTAGCTAGCCAAGATGAAGCAACTAGTAAGAACACTTACAAGTTTTGGTGAAGAATTAAATGGACATGGGGAGTTACCTTAAGATTTTATCTTTCTCTCAAATTTTATTTCATCTCTTGAAACATCCAAGAACCATAATAATGCATAAAATAGTCAAAAATAGCAATTTTGTACCCTATATATATATAGGTAGGGTTCCACTAAAATTTGTTGGAATGATCTCTGTAGATTCCTCTATATGATAAAATAATTTCAAAATACATTTGGGTCCATTTAAATTAATCTCCTTCCATATGTTCTTAGTTGTGTTCTTCTAAGGGTTTAACAAGGGGTTAGGATTTTTTACACACTTAGCCATTGTTCATAGATATTTCACATTCATTTTTGAATTCAATGCCACAAAATGGGTTTTTAGGACCCTATCTATCATTTAGAGGAGATGTGATCACTCAAACTTGCCCAATTGAGCTCTTTTCTCCATTTCCCTAGGCCTATAATTATCCTTGAGCCCAAAATGGATTTCTTTGTGATTTTTCTACAATTTAAATGATTTTACACATCTTAAGTGACCTTGTAAACATGATAAAATAAAATTGAGTGACCATATAAGGCTCTAAATGATGTTGACCCCCCATGTGGATTTTAGGCCTAACCATGCCTCATAAGCCTATCTACACAATAGAAAGGTTTAGACCTCTCTATAAGTATTATCCCTTATACAAGATGTTTCTCATGTTATATTAGGTGTATTTAAACTGTACATATCTCTTATAGACGTTCACTCCACTTCTAATTAATCCCTTTTAATTTCTCAAGACCTTCTTGTTTATACTCAAGGGGAGTGCCCTCTATTTGAGACAAAATAAAGGGCACTTTTTTATTTTCTCACAAAATTATGACTATTAAAGGATATTATATAATCCATGAACATGTTCTTTACCAATTTTTAGTTCTTGTTCAGGTCATTTTATCCCCAAACTTATTTAAATTCCAAGGCAAACTATTTGAAGGTAAACTATGTGATCATTCAACGTTATAGATTGTGTGATACTTCATTTGAGTGTTTCTCTATTCTAAACCCATTGTCAAAAGACTATATATATTTACATGATAATTATGGATGTTCTCCATTATCAATTTATCTCTCCAACCTCTCACACACTCTTCCATACACTTTTCTTAGGTTCATTGTCACCACTCAATTATAACTGACTATGTTTCTTGTAGAATAGGGGTCCATCTGTAGATGTTGCTACCTATTTGATATCTAAAAAACATTGAATGAGATTCCTTGAATCCATTAGGTTCATTTTATATTATTTTTGTACTCTTCTTTTTATTCTTAATCACTACCAACACTTAGGCATTACTCCTTTATGCTCACTACCTGTAATAGTCAACAATAATTGACTTATTTTAGAGTAAAAGGACATATAAGTACACATTACCCTTTGAAATTTGTGTCATATTTCCTTTGGGAATCATCTTAATCATCTTGATCCATATTTCGTCTACCAAAATTGAAATCTACCTATTCAAATCCACTTCATGAATCATGTAAATGCTAAAGTCCAATGTAGATGAGTAATTATAGAAATAGGCACACTTGTAGGTATATATAGGGCCTAAAACACAATATACCAACCCATTATGATGTTATTTAAGCTCAATATAGTCCAAGTCATGATTAAAGTTGACTATGCTTTAGGTTCACAAGAAATAAACACCTCAAACTTTCACCTTTGGTTGGCTGCAGGAAAATATGTCTACGCCAGTTATACAAACTATCTCATTCTTGGTTAATGCAAAATAATTTTTCATGTAGATCGTTAATGCTTTTCCATGAAAATTACATGTTCCATATTTTAGCAAGACATTCTAACTTATTTTCAAGCATCAACTCCACTCATTAGACATAAAATGCTATTGACTCATTTTGTTGTAGACAACAATGTCAAAATTAAGTGATCAAAAGTACATATTTCCACTCTTTGATAACTAATTTAAACTAATCCTTTACCCTCGAAATTTTCATAACTCTTGTCTTATGTGTGAATATAAACTATGGTCATCTATATGTCATAAAAACCTCGATAACTTTGTTACACAACATTGACAAAAGGGGCTAGACCTCCATTTTATAATTTTAGGGATTTCATCCCTGAACACTACCACTAAATCTTTGAGTATGGTTTCCCACTTAAATTTGTGAACATAGCCTTCAAACAGGTCTGAAATGATATTCTTAACACATCAAGACTTTGGAAATGATTCCATCACTTGTTTCAATATTTCAAAACACTCCCCAACTCTCTATTAATAGCACCTTTAGGTGGTTATTCAAATGTATAGGTAGTGATGATGACTGTGGAGATTGAGTGTTGCTTTGACCTTTTATGATCTTTAAAATCTTCTCTAAGATTTCATATAGACTATTATTACTATCAATAACTTTTATCATTTCACTTAATCCTTTGTAACCTGATTGGTTTCTATGAGGGAACTTGTAGGTGAATTCTAAGTTACTTGTAGGTAGTGAGCAGAGTTATAAACTCTACTCATGGTATATGAGCCTCTAAAAAAAAATTGTATATGATTAAAATGTAAAAATAGATACCCTTTAACTTTTAAATATTTAAAATAATTTAAAAACTTCATTTCAACATAACACTCCTTGGCCATGGCACCTATAGGTGCACATTCATGGTGTACTATGTGTATGTGTGATATATGACTACAAACTATGAAGATTACTTTGGAGGATGAAGTTGAAAGTTGAAGGAAATTAATAAACCTTGAAAACATGAAATTAACCTATAAAAACCCTATGAATTCACCACTAAATCATGAAGGTGATAATGATAGTGGAAATATGTATGTTATCTTCAAAGAGACTAATCTATAAACCTGATATGATTGGATAATTAAATCATCTCCAATCTTTAAAAAAAGTATGGATAACATGTGCGAGGGGAGTGCAAGACCTCTATAATCAACATCAATAGTTTAATTTGCAAGTAAATTATATAGGTGAAGTTCTTAGGAATGGTTCATAAATCACATGTCACAATTATTATGCAACCAAACATCAAATAGAATATGATTAAATATATGATACACCCCTAGGAGTAATTTTATTGAAACATCCCTTGTTGGACATACTAAGCATAAACCTGAAGACCATTTTTACTTACCAAGGCTAGTGGAAGGAGAGAGAAGCAATTTTCTCCATCTATTTAAGCTTTTAATCAAACTTATCACTAAAATAAGTGTTTGAAATACCAAGAGACACTACTAAAGTTTCCTCAACTATAAGAGGTTGTAAAATTCTATACACCTCATTAAATTCTCATTTTTTTTAAAAAAACTATCATTTCTTTTGAAGAACTAACCACTCTTTAGTTATAACAGTTACTTAAGATTTATTAGGACACATGGGGTATGACATAACCTTTTAAATCCTTCATTTTTCCCAAGGAGGCTATATAAATCATTTAATTCTCTATTTCAACCTCCATAATTATTCAAAAAGATATAATTATTGGAAATGACCATGACCAATAATGATGTGACATGAAATGACATAAAATGAACTATAATACACATTTTTACATTATATTAGACCCTTAAAACACCTAAAAATAACTTTTTTATCTATAGTGGTCTGAATTTGACCTGTATGGTCAAATTTGGTCAACATAATCGTTAGGATCTATGAGTGTCACAATTAGAGGAATCAGGTTTTATGAGGTGTACATATAAGGTCATTAAACTCTATTGGTGTTACGAGTAGAGGAATCAGGTTCTACGAAGTCTATAAATAGGGCCATCTTAGTATGTGGGTGATATAAAATGAGGCATAAAGTTATATGAGGTCTACAAATAGGGTTGTCAAATGTTTCCTAAGATTAAAAAAAACCGCCAGAACTACTTGTAAGGGTTAGAAAATCCATCAAACCTAGAAAACCTAAAAACATTTAAAATTCGTATAGATCCTCAAAAAAATATTAAAGACACATTTGAGAAATTATAAAATTAAGAAACCCTATAAAATTATTTCTTGATTTGGGAATCCCATTGTACATAAATCTGTGAAATGACACAAAAATCCTTCAAACCCTCAAAAAATGGTCTGAAATCATTGTCACTAATATAGGTCATATTTACATTCAATTTTAGGGTTTTGATGCCTTTAAAATCTAATCACACTTTATGTTTTATGATTTTATACTTTATCTATATATTTTGTATCCATTTTCACAAAATCCCATCAAACTTATGAAATCGTAGAAAATCAATAAAACTAACAAGAATCCTAGCATATAAGATCTCGTCAAGGATTTTAAAAATTGTAAAATGAGCATTATATCAAAGCTTTGATACCATGTCATATCACTCCAAGATATCCTAACATCATAGAATGCATGAAGACCCTATGAGTATGTGGGAGTAATACAAAGCAAAAGTGGGCTTCATAAATGTTCATTTACTTATTAGCCAAAATGTACAGGGGAGTTACATTATATAGTGATATATTAATCCACCATAAAGTAAAAAATCAACTCGTAATTATAAAACACATTAAGTATATTCCCCTAATGACCTTAGAAATACTAAAAAAGTTGACTAATAACCATGTAGGTAAAATGGAAAAAGGGAAAAGTCCTAAAATAACATAATTTTTTTAAAGAAACCCTTAAGAAGCAGATAAGCATTGAAAGAATCAACACTAACTATGAAAATAATGAATAAGTAACAATAATTAATGAGGCAATACTAACATAAAATTTGTTCAAAAATAATGTTTACTTGAGTTATACCCCTATTGGAGTTAATAAATTGAGAAAGTTACTAAAATATAGTGAATATAGTAATGTGTATGCATTCATGAATAACCAAAATAACACATTATAACATCTATATTTTACCTCTTTCAATATTTTTATTCCACCTATTATTCTTCATGTCACTCTAGAACCTATATAGTGAAAGACAAAAGGTATAAAATTCCTTTTTGGTCTCCATCCTCAAAATATGTCAATTTTGTCTAGCCATGGGTGATGGATTTCATTCAAAAGTGAGGTAAAAGTTAGATCACAAACCACCAAAGATATTAAAAGTGTTGAGATAAAAATAAAGGTAATGGTTGAATATTTTTTTGTCTAAGATAAGGTATATTTACTATTATAATGAACTAAATGTGATAAATAATGATTAAATGGACAATGTCAAAATGAATAATGATAATGAGTGTTTACCTAAAAGTATAAATTAAGTTTTCAAGTTCAAATTCAAAGTATGAAGTTTTAATTTTATTCATTATGAATCTATGCATGACTATTTACACTCTAGTGATGAATAAAACTACATGGTAACACAGAATGGTTAAAATTGTGAGTAAAATTCATTGGACATATTAAATACTCAAAGTAACAATGAGTAATTTATACGTGTCTGCTACATAATGAAGAAAATAGTATTGAAGATAAACTATGTAAACACAAAATCAATAAATTATACCATTAGTAACACCTCCTAGGATTTTACATAGAATAAATATGTACTTCATAGAGTTTGATGAAAACATTTTAAATGTAGTTCCTAAGCAAATGTTTACTTCTAATCAAGAGGAATTGTTTAAGACATTTTGGTTATTTTATTTTAATAATTAAATTATAATCAAGGATTATAATTGTTCGGTTCATTAATAAATTTTTTTAATATGAGACCTATAATGTGCTTCATAAAACTAAGAACATCTAATATTGATGGTAAAAATAAGGAAATTGTTTAACATAGATATGATGAATAAGATATTTCAGGTTGGAAAAGATAGTATAAAGATAGTAACTATGCATGATGTACAATTACAATATGTATATTGAGTGATTAAATAGGTAAAATAATTGATTATAAAAATAATTAAAGAACTCACCATAAATAAATATATACTAATGAAAATAATTAGGATACATAAAAGACTTGATGATGCCAGTAACAATGAATTCTTTACATTTTTTTATAGTTTTACATGAAAAAACAAGGCTATAGTTGTTCATCTAATATTTGTTTGCACAATTTTGTAATTACAACCAAAGGTTTCACCCCAAACAAGAGATGTAGTAAAACTAAGTGTTATTTTTTATACCTGTGAACCATATCAAAATAAATCATGTATTCAATACAATCACAATTGTACATTATTATTTTTATATAAATATCCATAAATTTATACTAGTTAAGGTGTTTTGAGATGACCAAAAACTTATATGTCATAATAATTCACACAAAAACCACTTGTTATTGTAGACAATGTGATTTTTTATGCATTATGATGTTTTTTTTTTTAAAATCATGTATAGTATACTTTGTAAATTGACAATATTTTCTAGTATTATGGCATCGATGTTCCACCAAAATTAGCAATGGAATTTACTCGAACCATGTTTTTTGAAAGACTAGATGTGTAATTTTATTTTTATAACAAATCATGTTTGAATGCAACCTGAAACATATGTGGTGGATCTCCAAAATTGAAAAATTATTTTCTTGAGGAGAGTGTAAGTGAAAATAGAAAATAATTAGATGGTTTTAGAAAATAAAAATCTTTTAAATATCAATTAAAATATGGGAAGGAATTTAAGAATTATGAGGTTGATAGAAAAATACCGATTTCAAAATTTATGGTAAAAATTAGGGAGGAAATTGTTTATGACTATAGAAGGAACACATATAAATCTATATAGTTATATGATCAAATCAAATTAATCAATAAATAATTCCCATTTACTTATGTTATTTTAGTAGTCAACTTTGTTGATAATTACACATTGAAACCACAAATCAAAGTTCAATCGCTGTACTACAACCTAGTACATGTTTCCATATTTATGCATGTAACATTCATGCATGAAAATAATAATAAAGATTAAAATCATAAACTATTAAGGCGGTACCTTTTTTATTTTACTGATGATCAATTACATTATACAAAGTATGTTCAAGGTTGTTTTGATATTTTCTATCGAAATTAGACTAAGAGGAACATTAATTTCAGTCAACATTATATCTGATCAAATAAATGTACATCATAATGTAAGAATGAAAAAATATTCTAATAGTTAAATAGGATGCATGTTAGCACTAGTGTATAATATGTTAGGAGTTTCACTAAAGCTATCCATGTAAAAGTACATCATGACAACAATAGAGATTGTGTGAAAATATTCCTTTCAATAGAGGAATATTTTGAATATGGCACTGATTTGACTAATACAAAAACTAATTTTGAATGGTTTAATGATAAAATGGCCAATGGTACTTAAAAATATCATAGTGTTCATATACATTTAGCACTAATGGAGGAATAATAATTGGCAAGGTATGAGGATTGTATGACCATAATAGGAATGAGCGAGATACAAAAATTTATTAACTCAAATTAATGTTATTAGAT
>JARHVA010004125.1:1557500-1565000 GCA_037957365.1 Torreya grandis
GCTTTGATTTATTGGTAGCTCATCCTCTATCTTCATATAAATTAAATTCCTTTATAGTTCCTCATTCTCTCTATCAAATTTGTATATTATGTTCATGGTGTGATGCACTTGCATGGTGTCATCAATCACCTTCTCCTTGAAATTGTATTCTCCTTTCTCCTCAAACTCTAATGGATTCTTGGTAATATGGTTTTCCTTAAATGTTGTTATGATTCCATCCTTAGATTATTTTATCATTTTCTCATTATAATATTCCACCTTATGGTGATTTTTTTTTATGCTCTCTTCTCATCTTGAAATTTCATCCTCTTAATCAACATAGGTTCACACTTACCTAAGTTTTCTTCTACAATTATTCATTTATCTTCCTCTTTTGTGTTTTAAACAAATTAGTTACAAATTTACTATGAAAATAAATAGAATATTTATCTTATCTTTGCCTACATAAATCATCTTCTTATGGATTCCCACCTTCTGGATTATATCCCATATCATTTGATTCTATTTGCTTCCCTCCATTTGTTATATCCAATGTTGATTTACATTTTCCTTTATTTTAAATCATTCTTAGCCTGAGATTTCTCTCTCTTTGCTCTTCCAATGTTGATATAACCTTACTTTCTTCTTTAATCATATTTGAACTAAATTCTTCCATCATCCAACATACGTTCTCCTTCAAATTGCCTTCTTCACAAGGATTTTAAATTTTTCCCTCTTTTCCTTAATCTGTCATAAGTTATTTTACCTTCTCTCCTTATTTTTCCTTTAACTCATGAAGTATCTCTTACTGTGGTATCCTCAAACCTATACATACAACCTATTTAGTACATATAAACATAAATTCATGAGACTCAATTGTATCTTTAATAATTTCATGATCTTTCACATCCTCTTTCTTTTCTATATTCTTCTCAAGCCTCTTCAAATACTTTGTTGGAATTATTTCCACCTTTCCAATGTAATTATTCTTAACCTCACTATATCTCTTTAGTCTACCATGTTGTAATAACCTCTTCTTATCCATGGATTGATCAATCAAGCCTCCTTAATCTCTTGGTCTGAAATATCTTTGATTTATTCTTAGATGTTATTGTGTTGAATTCTTGATACAATAGGCTTCAACATCACTTTTATTCTCTTCTCTTGAACTCTTAGCTATCCAAATATTTCCTTTCATCTTATTGTTTGGTCCAATGCTTGCTTTATTCAAGACTTTAGGCTTATACTTGCTCATAAATTCATTTGTATCTTTCTTTTTATAGTAACTTGGGCATCTCTTTGGCAACTTATCACTTGCCTTGGAACTCGATCACTCCTTTCTTGAATACCTTCTTCTTGTTCTTCACTATTCTTGTTTTCTTCATCACCTTTATTTAAATTGAATTTTTCTTCATCTATATAATGAACCTACTCTTTGTTTTGATTTTGATCATGAGTAACATTTTGCTTGTGTTATTTATTTTCCACACCAATAATTTATCTTTTAACATCTGCTAACACCTTGTATTCTTAGATTCCTTCAAGTTTCAAAATCTTAACTTGAGAATTCTCTTTGAGAACATATATAGGTATGAAATAATACACTTAGATAAATCTTTAGAATCAATTATTTGAGGCCAATTTTTCTTCGCCAAAGTCTTTTCTATAGGCATACTCCTTTTCATGGTTTATGTTATTTTAAACATTTATTTATTCCATACTTTTCCTCATTTAACTAGCATTTCCTCCAAAGTATCAGAAAAATCTTCACCATATTCAAGTTTTTTTGGTGAATCCTAGAATAATTTAGTCTCATCATCATCATCATCATCATCACCATCATCATCATCATCATCATCATCATCATCATCATCATCATCATCATCATCATCATCATCATCATCATCATCATCATCATCATCATCATCATCATCATCATCATCATCATCATCTTCAACCACATATAGAGCATTAGGACATACCTATTTTTAATCTTGCCTATCTTCAACTATGATAACCTATTTGAGTTATTCATTGGATTTTATTCTAGTATATTTTTAATCTTTTTCATGTCTCTAAATTCTTGTTGTCTCTTTTTCCTTTCCATAAGTTGCTTAATTGGCCACATGATCACTTTATTGATGTATATCCCTTCTTTTGATGGATCCCATTCTTTCAATCATTATATGAAATGATATAAGGCTTACTTCATCTCATCTATCTCCATCTACATGCACATGTAATTTATCACCTCATTAATTTTATACATTAGTCTCTTCTTTATTATCAATCCTTCCATTATATTATTATTTGATTTACCTCATTACATGCCTTGATATTCCTCTTATATAGTCTTTAGTCCTATAAATAATTTATTTATACAATACACTCATAAAAAAAATTTAAAATAGTAAAAAAAATATACTTGCATATTTATTTTAAATTTTATCTCTTTCTTTTTTAAGAACTAGACCTTCTTGTTCTTTACCAAAATTTATTTATTCCTACTGAGCCTTAGCTTGCTCTTATCTTCACTTTCTTAAGACTGAATGGGATATATGAATTTTTTTCTTGTCCTAACATGTTCTTTCTCAAGATTTAAATACCTTGTCTCACTACTTCAAACTCAACAATGTCCACACCCAAGTGTTTTTCAACGTGATCTATTAGCTACCTTATATCCTCACCTAGGTCTATTTCACCCTAGTCTCGTGGTATTTTCCTCTTAGATTTAATAAACTTTCAGAAATATTATCTGATCTTCACTTTTTATTTAAAAATACATTCTTTCAACTTTTTCTAATCATATTATATCTATATTTTTTGTCCTTACACTTCCCCAAGGTAGTTTACTATGCTTTGATACCATTATGATGTTAGCAGACATCATTCTTGGTCTACTTAACTAGTTTTTGTATCACACAAAGAGTCTTATAAATCTACAATGAATATTAATGTTTCTCAAATTATGTAAAATAAACACCCTTTATCCATGTATTTATCTTAGACTTCCTATTACTATTATCCTTGTTCATAAAACACAATACAATTCTATTATGCATTTATTATTAGACCTCTTTCCCCAATGTCTATTAGTCCTCTATAAGGATATTAACCCAAAATCAAATGATTAAGGATTTATATAATTTAGTCCTTGTTTATAATTCTTTATAACTCCATATGAAACTCTAATATATCCTATCTTTATTTTGTAATAAGAGTACAAAGCCTTACCCTATACACATTCCTTGTAGGCTTGATTTGATCCCTTGTGAGGTTATGAAATAAAAATATAGACATTAAATTATTATAAATAACTACACACATTCATGAACATGATGGAGATTGCAAAAAATAGGTTATCTATCCTCTACACCATTAATCCTCAAGAAAATGCAAGGAACCTACTCTCTTTAACCTATTTTATCTTGAAACACAAATATGAAAAACACAATCATATATACATTATTATAAAAGGAATTTTAATTATTTGAAAAAATTGTATTTCTTAAATTTCATATTAAATTACCTATCAAAAAAATTCATGATATTTAGATGGGTTGTTTAGGAGTTATTACACTTTCTAGTGTTATAAAACAAGCTTTCCTTATTCACACATGCCTACATTTTGAGCATTGAACATAAATTTCTTTTTAGGGACTAATAAATCATGAAACTACTTTAAAATGTTTAAAAATTACTTACTCCATCTATCCATGAATTTTTAAGTTGAATATATAGTTAAATTATGAGATATTAAGGTTTTAAGCCTATCGAAACACTAGTTTTCTATGTTGGCTAAGAGAATAAACTTGATGAATTCTGATGTTTCATGAATTATAAAAATATATATAACACTTTTATTTTATCACTTATATTATCTCATAACCCTTTCAAATTAATTACATGTTTAAACAATCAAGATACCATGCAAAACATACTTTCTTATCAGGATTGTGTCACTTACAACAATCTTCCTGACATCTACAAACTTTATAACTTAGTAAATAATCATAATAGTACAAAATAATGGTAAGAACAATCAAAAAATTTAATTTATACCTATATAGAGTTTGAGATCATAATAAAATATATTAACATCATCCTTCCTAGTAGGATCTCTTGAAACTTATACATAAAACCCTACATAAATTACAAACCTTTACACTTCATCTGGAGACCTACTATTAATGTGCTTCTACATACTCCTCTATGTCTTTATATTATCCTTCCCAAATGTCTTTACTATTATCATGTTATTTATATATGGAGAATTTAGGATTTTTGATTCATACACAAGATTCTTTGAATAACCTTAGGACCTATCAACACATACTTATTTTAGCCTTATCCTATGTTAGATATGATTCTAGATTTATTTAGGGATAGATTTCAGTTTATCAAGGATAAAAAGACATTTACTACCTATGAATACACACTAGATACCTATAACCATAGGATCAAGTATTTGAAACCATCTTAAAATATTAAAAAAAAAACTTCGAATAAAATTCAAATATTTAAATAACCCATTTTGGTGAGAGAAATCAAAACTTGAATGAAAGACCCAAAATTTGGATTCCTCATGACCTAAACACCTTTACATGACAAAATAAGACTCCTTACACTTATACAAGGCCTTACCAAGCCAAATAATGACTCATTCAATAAATTTTTACATATAATTGATAATGTTCTTGCATCATTCTTACATATAAAATTTAAATTAAATAGTTAGTAATATGTTTTTTATAGGTTAGCATTACTAAATAAAATTCTACCTTCACATGGTTGGCATAATTAGTATAAAATTTCATATTCTTGAAGTTAAGGGAGTAATGATCATGACATTAGAATGGGTACTTCAGCTCCTGACAGGACATGATTAAAGAATAATAATTTTTTTATAGATGTTATTTTTGACCCCAACATAGTTGCAGTGCTAGTTTGTAACCATGAAGCACCAGAATTGGAGATATCTAATTATGGATTCAACTTTAAAAACATTTGTTATTAGTGTTTATGTGTTCAAAATAATGTGTAAAAACATGTTTTTTTATGTATTCAAAGATCATGGTCATGGGACCAATTGTGATTTTCCTATCCACACATGTTCCATGGAAGTGGTTTATTTTCAATGGGATGTTCTAGAAGATGAAATGTTAGTTGAAAGACAGAACTTATCTTTTTACTAAATAAAATTTACATTTCAACACTGAGGAGTATATATTTTTTATTAGATTTATCTCTACTATTCAATGTATGTCATTAATAATGTAAGTAGAGGGACTAGAGATGCATATGAGGTTTCATTTGGTTCATGTGATTGACTTATTATTTTTTATTTGTGTGCATCTAAAGATATCCTAAAATTTTAATTTTCTCATATTTAGAAACACATTTTTGGGTCCAAAATAGGTACTCTATCTCATGATAGGGTATGATTAGAGGCTAGGTAACTGGTCCTACATGTTGATCACCATCTCTAACACATTTTTTATGCCAGTTTCTTAATGTGGAAGCATTGAAGGTGGAGATATCCAAATACAACTTCAACTATAACAACACTTATTATAAGTATTTTTATGTCTTAAAATAGGTGTAAAAATAGGTATCTTATTGGATTCAGATCTTGTAGTCATGGGAAAACATGTAATTTTATGATACCAATATTTTTTAAGTGATGTATTTACAAATGGATGTCATAAAAGTGTAAACATAACTGGGAGGATAAGAGCTTGTCTCTTCATTACATAAAGGTTATATTTTATCATTAATTGGTATACCATATAGAAAAAATTAATCTATGTTGTTCCATCATTATGAACTAAGGTGAAATTATATGTCTTAATGAAGCATGTGATGGATCCTTAAGTTCATTCAAGTGGCTTATCATTTTTATTTTGTGTTTTTTAAGATGGCCTATATATATATATATATATATATATATATATATATATATATATATATATATATATATATATATATATATATTTGGAAACACATTCTTAGGATAGAATGGGTAATCTATCTCTTAAAGAGGCATCATCAAAGGATAAAAATTTATAATAGAAAACATTGTGTATCCCTGACATGGTGGTAGTGCCATTTTTCATCCATGAATCACAAGAGGTTTATATCTTGAATTATTGATTCAACATTGACTATACTTGTTGTTAGTGTTTTTACATTTTAAAGCAGGTGTAATAACATGCATCTAGGTAGACTCAAAGACCATGGCCATTGTCATATGTGTGATTTTTATACACAGATGTGATGGAATTAATGATTTTCAATGGTAGGTCCAAAAAGATAAAAACATCATCTGAAAGATAATAACTTATCTCTTGATTGAATAAAAGTTACATTTTAGTACTGACTAGTATACTATCTACCATATAATTGTATCTGATGTTCAATCATACTTTTACAATGTATAACTGGAGGTATTTCATATGCATATTATGGTTATATTCATTGGTGTAAATTATGGGTTTTAATGCATATTTCAAGTCAGCCTAAAAACAATAATGTTCTCATATTAGGAAGCACATTATTGAGGTTGAAATGGGTTGATATCTCTTAATGGAGCATTATTAAAGGCCAATTTTTTTTCCTATATGTTATTTACCACCCCTTATGAGGAAGAAATTCTAGTTTTCATCCATGATTCACTAGAGGTGGAGATGTCCAGCTTTGGATTCAAATTTGATAACATTTATTGTGATTGTTTCTACTTTTTCGAGTTGTTATAAAAACCCACATCCATGTGGATTTAGATATTGTGGTCATGGGAAAATGTGTTATTTTCCTATCTATATGTTTTTGAAGTGATGTATTTGATAAAGGAGATCACATAAGTAAAAATTTTAGTTGGATTAGAATAATTAGTCTTTTAACTATATAAAAGTTGTATTCCAACACTAAGTAGTATAGTATTTACCACAAATTAGTACACTACATTCAAAATCCATGATTTTTGGTGAAATTTTAGGGATTTAACATGAACGCAATGGTTTTTATGTTTTTTTACGTGACTTACAATGTTATTTTTATATTCATTTGAAGTTAACCTAAAAATAATATTTTTCTTATATTAGAAAGTATGTACTTGAGGTCAAAACGGGTACTCTATCCCTGTATAGGGTGTGATCAAAGGCCAAGAACTTGTTCTTATAAGTTATTCACCACCCTAATATTGTGTTAATAGATTATTTTATAAACAAAACACTAGAGGTGGATATATCCAATTATAACTTCAACTTTAACAACATTTATTTTCATTATTTCTACATCTCTAAGTAAATGTAAAATTTTAGATCTGGGTGGCTTTAGAACTCATGGTCATGGGAATATGTATTATTTTATATCCATGTGTGTTAAAAATGATGAATGGATGTATGAATATAACTTCATGGATATTGAATCATGCAAATAATCACTATTCTTTAATCTTAAACTATGAATTATTTAAGGAAATTCATTTATTGTGATATGTCTTAGTATCCAATTCATTTAAGG
>JARHVA010004125.1:1570000-1635000 GCA_037957365.1 Torreya grandis
CCTGAGTGCGTGTGTGCGTGCATGCATGCGTGTGTGTGCATGTGCGTCCGTGCATGCGTGCGTGCATACGTGTGTGTGCATGTGCGTGCATGCGTGCGTGTGTGTGCGTGTGTGTGCATGCGTGCGTGTGTGGGTGTGGGTGTGGGTGTGTGGTGTGTGTGTGTGTGTGTGTGTGTGTGTGTGTGTGTGTGTGTGTGTGTGTGTGTGTGTGTGTGTGTGTGTGTGTGTGTGTGTGTGTGTGTGTGTGTGTGTGTGTGTGTGTGTGTGTGTGTGCGCGTGCGCGTGCGTGCGTGCGTGCGTGCGTGCGTGCGTGCGTGCGTGCGTGCGTGCGTGCGTGCGTGCGTGCGTGTGTGTGTGTGTGTGTGTGTGTGTGTGTGTGTGTGTACATAGAAACCATAAATAAATACAAAATGTTAAAATAATATAATGTTGGGTCAATGCCATATAAGCATACAATTTAAAAATGAAATACATTTCCATATAAGTATACAAAAAACTAGATCGTGTAAGACATATCATACTCATAAAAAATTCTCTCTCATTTTACATTGATCAAGTGTAAGGAATGAAATGAGTTTTAGGGTTTTTAATATAATGCATTGAAAACATCTACACCTTTATGTCCAAATCATGAAAATTCCCATGAATTGTCAAATTAACATGGTGTACTTATCCTGATACTCAACAGATATTAAATAAAGAAGTGATAAATAAATAGATATATAGAAGTGATAAATAAATATAAATGTAGAAGTGAAACATAAATATAAGGTTCATAATCCAAGTTGGAAGAAGATCATAAGTGTTTGGAAATCATTCAAGTGAATTATGCATAGAATAAATTAGGTAGATTGTGGAAAGAAAACATGGAAAATAAATGGCTTATCAGAAATAAGTAATAATAGATAAATTATTCTGGGAATTGATGGTCATAAGTAATATCTAAAGATATTAAATAATTATTTAATATGAAGGAAAAAAAATTTATTAAGGGGATTTGATTCATTGGTTAGTAAATCAACAAGAGAATAACCCATGAGAGATTAGGACATTTAAAAAATAAAATAAAACTAAAGGGTTACATGGAGAAAAAATACCAGACTCTACTCTTCATAGAGAATGTGAACGTGAGAGAACATTGAAGCCACACAAGTTTCTTAATTGTCAATATTTCCTTGTGTCAATTAGATACAAGGGGAACCAAATTCCATTTTGAGTGGATATTGTGGCATGTTACAAACAATTATATTATTATTTTTCTTTTTTTTAGTTCTATATTTTGGGTTGGAAAAGTTGTTACATAACACGATGAGGACTGATATTAATAGTTAAATAGCACATGGTTAACCATTTGAGCTAATAATTTTTAACGTGGTTATACATTTTTAGTTTATTGAGTGAATGGTATAAATTGTAATAGTGATGTTTAACATGGGTGATCAAACCTTTTATGGATACACATTTTTTGATAGATCGAGTACTTAAAATATTTTTTAGTACATTATTATGGATATATGTCTTCACTATGGGGGTGGATGGGTGGAGAATAGAACCAAATAGTATCTTTACTTGGACATCTATTTTCATTATGATGTTGGTTGGGTGGAACACATAACCAAATAATATTTTTATTTTACATCCTCATGAAATCATGATGAAACAAGACAAAAAACATTAAAAAAATTATCTAGTTTAATCATGATCTACAATATACACCTAAGCATTTCCTTTACTTCCATTTTAAAATACAAATTATACTAGTAATATATATATAGATATTGGAAATAATAGAATGATTAGTAATATTGAAGTAGGCATAAGAGATAAAATAAGACTTAAAAATATCTCTACTCATCACCTTAATTTAGGGATGAATACATAGTAAATGATTAATGGTAATTATATTAATCATAGGAAGCTTAGGCCACCATTCCCATTAGTTGATGAAGTTTACATTTTATGGGTATAGTAATGCTAAAAATAGATGTTGTAACTATTAAGAAATTACCCTATGACTAATGAGATTTAATAGATTTACTTAAATATAAAAAATTCAGACATAAAAAAATCCTATTGCCTCAACCTTGGAATATGTAGATTATTACTAAAACCATGAGTGAATGCTTTAGTTATTGCATCTATAAACATATTATTAGAAGCACACAATTTTCATCAATTTCATATTAATCCTTAGATAGTGATTCTTGTTCAAAATCATCAATATTTATTATGTGCATCACATTCACAGGCAACTGCTAAAAACATATGGAGCCTCAAAACTATTGCACTCCATTACACATGGTGTTTAATCCATCTAGTGAACATTTTAGGTTATTTATAATTTATATATTTGAACCCCTAAATTTTTTGTGATATGGAATGACACTCCTCCATTAAAATTTAACTCATTAGTGTTATTATGTACATGATACAAGCTATTGCTACTATTACCAAATACATTCTTATACCTATAAACTCTTTATTAATGAAATTATAGGATAATATGATTGTTAAAGTGGATTAAAATAGGATTCATGTAGTTGATATATTTTACTAGCTCAATATATGTTAAATCTCATAGACATGTCTATTTAATATTGAGATTATTGTGTAGCTCTATGTGCCACTATGTTCATTTATTTGAACATGAAAAGGAAATCATTGTCAGTTCTTACACCAATTCTTATCTTCGTGGGAGCACTGAAACACAATGACAATGCGAGGAGAATTTTTTGTACTCATAGTTAATTCATAACATGTATTTGATAATCAATAGATATGAAGGCCACATTTCAAAGATTAGATTACATGAGATCCATGTTTATTTTAGATTGGATAACCATGCCATCTATTTTATACATTCATAGTGATATTGAAGGTGAAATAGCATTATCTATTGAATCAATGCCATTTTATTCTTCTCTTATTTTAATCTTTTCTCTTATTCATCAATATTTTCTTGCATTTAATTATTATTAATGTGGCTAAGACATAGTTTCTATGAGACATGAGACCATGATTTTTCTACTTTTCCCAATCATGTTGCATAGAGAAACACAGTGGAAATTTTTCTCTTCTAGCTTCTACCTTTTAGATACTTTTAACTCTGTAAATAGATAATGCATAATCATGCAATGCAACATCAATCGCATTGTTCAAAACCATAGAGGTATTAAATTTAACTTGTGACCACTCTATGATTCCATGGACATATTGATTTATAGACTCTAATTAATAAGAAGACTTCATCAAATGTAATGACTTTATTGATTCCATGACCTTGGACCCTGACCTAGTTTAGTAACTTGGGTTAAATAAACTATTGTCAAAATGGCTCCTCAAAGCAAGGGATTTCCTTAAGTTGTTATTTAATCACTCAAGAATATTTGTAAGGATTTTATCAATGTCGAGGAAAAAAAATTTCGGTAGGCCACCAGGAAACATGATGGTCAATGCCTTGGTGGATACATGGGAATTACATATCCAATATTCATTTTAATGAAGTGTGGTGCCAATTTTTAAAGGTATTAAGGCCAAAAAATATACTTAGAAAATTTTTCTTTGGTAAGAGGCATAAGCAATCCATAATGGTGAAAATGACATCCATGTTGTTGTCACATATTTAACATCTGTAAAGATTTTGTTTAAGCGATCCTTACTCATTGTTGACCTATTATCTTAATAAATCTAGATAAATTTGAATGTAGCCTATTAGGTCTTCGTTATGGTGGTCATGTTATATTTTATTAATCTATGACCAATATGTGAACACCTTCATGATCATATCACTTAGCATTGATCATGTCATATGGAGTATCCCTTGTTATGTGAACACTCTTAAAACTCTATCAACTCATGACTCTATGAACATTAATCTATTATCAATTATGTTGAACTTGAGTGGACATGGTAATAGTGAAAGGCAAGGATGATTTTAAGGCCATGTGAAGAGTGAAATTATTTTTGTACTTTATTAAGGAAGACCATTAAAACTTGGATATTTATTTTTAGACCCACACTCAGTAAGTGTTGGGAACATGTGGAAACCATCATAGTTTCATCTTCATGTAATTTATTCACTAAGGTTTGGATGAAATGTATTTGTGTGAGTATATTAAAATGTTGATTTATAGAGATATTTTTTTATATATTTTAGATTTACAGAAAAAAATTGGTGTTAGTCTCTTTTCTATGATATAATTTAATGTTTAGAGGTTATGTGTAAAGTACATAACTTCTATTAAAAGTGAACAAATTGAAATTTTAGTTAATTTCATGACCATACAATCCACATGGATGATGCAAACATCCAATCATTTCTTGGCATGTATAAGAACTAATGTGGCTTAGTGAATTGTTTATATAATGCACATTATATAATTAATTAACTAAGCCACCTTGCTTCTTATACATGCCAATAAATGATTATATGTTTGCATCATCCATATTGACCACATGGTCATAAAATTAACTATCATTTTGATTAATTCACATCTAATGGAATTATGTACTTTCAAATTGACCTTTAAACATTAAGTTATATCTTGTATCCCACTCTTTTACATGAAAGGGATGCATACACTTCCAATCTCTCCTTAAAATATCCTGGCTTTGGGTCATTGATATTAATCACTCACACACACACACACACACACACACACACACACACACACACACACTCAACCTTTACATTTCTCTAATTTTATTAAAAATAATTATGTATTGTGTAGTATTCATTTTATAATTATTAAAAAAAAATGGGCTACCTAATTGGTCACAATATTATACTTTGGAAGTCAAATGAAATGTGCTTAATGATGACCCTATTAAATATATGGTATGGCATGGCCTAAGATTATGTGATAAATACACATGGATAATCCTCATTCATAAAAATATAAATATGATCTTGCATTAAAATAATTGTGATTCCTAATCTATTATGTAGGTCAATATATAATGTTAATACTTATTTAATGGAGGCCATTATATAATATTATAGTCACATTTGGTGAATTGGATGCCATGAGGGTGTGGTGGACCCACTACCTTGATCACCTTGAATGCGTAACTAATTATATAAGGGTACTTGGTATAAATATGGGTTTTGTCTATGAGAAAATGTTGGTAATATCCATATAAATTTGACAGTCTATATGGACATCATTGTGGACCCTTTTCATGTTATTAGAGGTTTTAAAGATTTATTTAGTGGCCATTATTTTATTATATCAATATAATTTAGAATTTTTATAGATTCTTTGTGTACTTGAGGAATCATTACAATGGCATTATATTTATATAAATATATGGCGATTCTAAGATTTGGTGGCTATGTAGATATATTATTTTATAATATGAGTGTGGCCATTCTATGTATGGAAATAACATGATACGACCCTTTGAAATTTATCATTTCATTATACTTAATGGTGATATTTTATTAAGACTATGTTCATAATAAACAAATGTATAAATTAAATAACATTATACATTAATAATCAAGACCCTTAAGCCAAATGAAAATTTCATATCCAATGTTCACAATGTATAAGTATATATTCATTTGATTGGATTTTAGGGGAGTTATAATAAATTAGCTTCACTTATGTAAGGTAGTTTAAGTTAATATGTATGAATCTCGTTGATTGGGCATCAGAGCATTAGAGGTAGAAAATTAAGGCATTCAAAATTTGATGGTGGATTTTTATTAAGTTTTCAAGTAAGCTATGAGGATTTGTCTCTTAAATTCCCGTAATCTATATATCCAAAAATTATAACCTAATATATATATATATATATATATATATATATATATATATATATATATATATATATATATATATATATATATATTTGATGAGATGAACTGAGACTAACTTATTAATCTTCCTAGGCTAATCCATTAGGATTAATAATTACATAGACACAATGTTTTATTATATATCAATTATATAAAAAAATTCCTTATGTACATTAATCATTAAGTTCGTACATTTTGTGCAAGCATAATTGAATTTAAAAAAAAATTGATTAATTTAAGATAAGCATGGAAGAGTTCTATATTTTAGTATCAATAAACATTGTCCACCTATGGATAGACACTATAAAAGAAAAAAGTGTACATATAAAATGCAACCCTTTAAAATTTAGTGGAAGTAACCTATAAGAATCTTTGAACGATTATATTAAACCAAAAAATGATCACTCAAAACCATTTTCATAATATTATATGTAAATGATAATAAAGTTTGAGTAATTTCTCAAACTGAATAGTTCCAAAAATAGTTTGTATGATCATTTTTCGAATATTAACTGGAAATAAATGATGTCTGATTGAGATAACAATTAACATGTTAAAAGCCAAATTTCGGATAAATGACACTCAATTAGCTTCATAATAATCTAAATATCTAATCAAAAGATACAACTAGTTTTTTTTAAAAAATGTAACTATCAAATTTGATACTTTTACCATTTCCTACCACTTCCTAGTTTCAAAAACTAGCTGAAAGTGCTATTTAGGGAGTGATGATTTGAATTATGAATTTGAGTAGAATGAGATTGTATATTATAAAACATTAGGACAATAATATGTGATAAATTCCCATCCCTACATAAAGAGGATAAACGTCCCTAAAAAATGCTATGTCACAGTCTTATAGAGAATTCATAACATTTGGATTCAAATTTTCTAGATCAAAATCTATTGTTCTAGAAAATTTTATATCATATGGAGCCATAGATTTTGGAATATGCAAAAAAATTCATAAATATAATTACATGGGAAACCTCTTTGTAACCATCTCAAAGTGCATGACACGAACACATAAATTAAACAATGATTTAAGGACATAGTTGGCAATTTGAAAATGTATAGTCTGCCCCTATATTTGTTTATTGGTGAAAGAATAAGTATTTTTAATCACAATTTATACTGGAGATAATTGCATGAGAAAATTTATAGGGGCTTCACCTAAATTTTGAACCAATAAACCAATAACTTGTGTAATATTATTTTAGAGCAGCAATATTGTGTCAGAAAAAATAGAGAATATGAAAATAGAACACACTCAGATTGCTACAGCAATCAGGGAATTTTTTTTTTTATTAATCTTTCTTGAATCTTGCAGATCTTCTTGATCTTTTTCCAATTACAAAGCTATGCCCATGAGTTCTTTAAATATATTTGAAAACAAACAATAATTAGAAAAGAAAATTGAAGACTAATTTTAGTCTTTACATGCAAACTGAAACTAAAATAAATTCTCTAATTGTTGTTTAACTAACTAAATGTTAATTGTTACTGCATGCATGAGAAGTGGAGCAATTATCTCCAGTCTCTAACACTCCCCCTTAATTTCTACCACTAACTACTTTAGAATTTACAATGCCTCTCATGTGGAATACACCGCTTTGCAAAATACATCACCTTATATGTGGAATACACCACCTTGTGAAATACATCACTTTATATGTGGAAAGAACGCTTTCAAGTCACAGGTATCATTTGGCAGAGGAAGAGGAAGAGGAAGGTCAAACTTCAGAGGAAGAGGTAGAGGCAGAACTAGAAGAAACAATCTAGATCAAGGTGAAAACAATAATCACAACTACAACAATAGAGGACATGGCAACAATCACTTCCAACAAAGTTCACATAGGTTTGATAAATCTAATATTCAATGTTATTATTGCAAAAAATATTGACATTATGCAAGTGACTGTAGAAAGAAAAAAGAATTTTTATTAATCTTTCTTGAATCTTGCAGATCTTCTTGATGTTTTTCCAATTACAAAGCTATGCCCATGAGTTCTTTAAATATATTTGAAAACAAACAATAATTAGAAAAGAAAACTGAAGACTAATTTTAGTCTTTACATGCAAATTGAAACTAAAATAAATTCTCTAACTGTTGTTTAACTAACTAAATGTTAACTGTTGCTGCATGCATGAGGAGTGGAGAAATTATCTCCAGTCTCTAACACTCCCCCTTGATTTCTACCACTAACTACTTTAGAATTTACAATGCCTCTCATGTGGAATACACTGCTTTGCGAAATACATCACCTTATATGTGGAATACACCACCTCGTGAAATACATCACTTTATATGTGGAAAGAATGCTTTCAAGTCACAGGTATCATTTGGTAGAGGAAGAGGAAGAGGAAGGTCAAACTTCAGAGGAAGAGGTAGAGGCAGAACTAGAAGAAACAATCCAGATCAAGGTGAAAACAATAATCACAACTACAACAATAGAGGACATGGCAACAATCACTTCCAACAAAGTTCACATAGGTTTGATAAATCTAATATTCAATGCTATTATTGCAAAAAATATTGACATTATGCAAGTGACTATAGAAAGAAAAAA
Organism: Torreya grandis; assembly: GCA_037957365.1. Taxonomy (NCBI): domain Eukaryota; kingdom Viridiplantae; phylum Streptophyta; class Pinopsida; order Cupressales; family Taxaceae; genus Torreya; species Torreya grandis. The sequence continues at coordinate 1,578,374 of JARHVA010004125.1, forward strand.
GAATTTTTATTAATCTTTCTTGAATCTTGCAGATCTTCTTGATCTTTTTCCAATTACAAAGCTATGCCCATGAGTTCTTTAAATAGATTTGAAAACAAACAATAATTAAAAAATCAAACTAAAGACTAATTTTAGTCTTTACATGCAAACTGAAACTAAAACAAATTCTCTAACTGCTATTTAACTAACTAAATGTTAACTGTTGCTACATGCATGAGAAGGAGTCTAGAAATTATCTCCAGTCTCTAACATAGTGAATAAAATTCTTGTTTTCCAAAATTTTTGTAGAAATCTAAGTTTTGTATTGTTTCTTTATTTTCTTCAAAATGGAAACAGAGCATATGAAAATAGAACACACTCAAATTGCTACAGTAATCAGGGAAAAACAAGAATTTTTATTAATCTTTCTTGAATCTTGCAGATCTTCTTGATCTTTTTCCAATTACAAAGCTATGCCCATGAGTTCTTAAAAAAGATTTGAAAACAAACAATAATTAGAAAATCAAACTAAAGACTAATTTTAGTCTTTACATGCAAACTGAAACTAAAACAAATTCTCTAACTATTGTTGCATGCATGAGGAGTGGAGAAATTATCTCCAGTCTCTAACACAATGAATAAAATTCTTGTTTTCCAAAATTGCTGTAGCAATCTGAGTTTTGTATTGTTTCTTTATTTTCTTCATATTGTGAGTAAATACTAGTAATTTTATCTATTACTGCATTGTGTTCTATTGATGGCATCTATTGTTGAAACTTTTACCTAAATTAATGCATGGTTGAATGGGTAAATTGAGAGTCTAACATAGTAACAATAAGATTTTGCAGAAAATGTGAACACACAAGTTAGTTAAACAACTTTATCATTGTTTTAATTTGAAATGTTAGTTTTGATGACATTCACAATGATGTGGGAAAAATATGTTTATGTGAAACACATTTAATTTTTAAATGGAAATAAATATTATTGTAATGATGAGGAGAAGGGAATCATATATAATAAAATTTTTTGTTGATACATTGCATGCATAAACATGTTTGATGTGCAAAAAATTATTGTAAATTCAAATTTTGAATGCATGTTTGAATTTATTTAAGTATCATATAAATATGATGGTGGTAATTAACATAATTGTTCTTATTTTGCATTGATACTTCTTTAGCTATGACTATTTGGGCATACATAAATTTGTGTTTGAATATGAATTGAGACATGGTATATTGTAGGGCTTTAATACAGTGATACTTTGATGTGAACATAAAAATATATATATTGTTCGGTTAAGCATGTATAGTGAAATTGAATTGTTTTTATATATTTTTAATTTATGAGTTTAAAATCTATAATATTTTAGTAAAGTGGTAATTTATATAAATAATTATTAATGGTTTTAAGTGTTTTGTGAGATTTGAGTTTAAGTGATATAGGAAATACCTATTCATGTAATCAAACCATCTACATTTAATGAATATAATATTTTACAATTAATAATACCTCTAATTATTATTATAAGAACAATAAATATAATTGAATCAGGTTACCTTATATTTTATAAAATTAAATGGTATAAAGAGGTGTTATAACTAATAATAATTTATAATTTAAATTTACAAATTCTTATTTATTACTTAAAAAATTATTGTTGAGAGAATATTAATTTTTAAACAAAATTAGATTATTTTACATATAATTATACATTAGTGGGTGAGTAATGATCATTTTTAAAAATATTTTAAAATATATTTTTATTTGTAGTAAAGAATTCTAAAATTATAAATTAATCTATGCCTAATTTATTTGCCTAAATGAATTAAGATTCGATATAATTCATTTCAAAATTATTTTCAAATATTTAATACATAAGAATAAGAGATGATATTTTAATGAAAAGAAAACATGTCTTAATTACTTGGTAGAAATTAAGTTCCAATAGAAATATAGTAGAATGTGATATTAGTAGGATGTTATGAGGGGATAATCGAAGAGATTAGTTAAAACTTCATATTTGATGAAACTTTGTTAAATATTTTTAAAGTAAATAAATATATGTATTGAAATAATTCTATTGGAGCAGTATTAGTTTATAATAGTTTCTTTAATTAGACCCCTTAAGACTAAGGTTATCATAATTCATTTGTAATAAACTTAAAATAGTTCATTTCTAATAAATTTAGGTGAAGTTGTCTTTTGTAAAATCTTAACCCAAATTTAAAATAACAACTTGGGATATCCTTGATGAAATGGGTCAAAAGTGATTTAGTAATTTATCCAACTAATCTGATAAGAGTCATTATAAATGTAAATGTAATAATGTTATTACGCATCAATATAGAATATGTTAATATATGTAATTAAAATTAAACAGACTGAATTAAATTAGAGAGAAGTTTTTCTTAATTAATTTTAAATTATCTCATGTAAATACTTCATTAAAAAACCACCCTATATATATATATAATCATTTCATAATGTTTTTTGATCCTACAACATTTAAAAATAAATAAAATAAAACGATTTGAACATTTCTACACCCAAAAATGGACTTGGACCATTGTATTTCCAATCTTATATTATCACACTCTTGTTCTTTAATTGCATACTAAAAACATATGTAATTACTTTTGCATGCCTGAATTTAAAGGAAAAACATAAACAAAGGTGTTGAGCACCAAGTCCCTTTGGGAGCAAATTATATGCAAAACTGATGGTAATATGAAAATATATTATTTTTTTTAAAATTAATTTTTTTAAAGAAATGTAATAAAAGTTTGAGAAAATATATATATTTTTAAATATTTGTCAGAAAAAAATTATCCACCCTCTAATTTCGCACTCTCGAATTGTCAATTACCATTCACCGTATTTTGACATCGGCTCTTGAATTGTCAATAACCATTCACCGTATATTGACAGTTATGTGTAAAAAAGAAATTGCATTCAAGAAGTTACACCAAATTAAAATGTCGCTAGAAATGGGATGCAATTACGAACAGTTATGTAAAATTCTACAAGCTTAATAAGTAATACTTCTACGCGAAGCCAAAATAAAAGCATAGCCCTGCTTTAGCAATCAGTACGAGGTGGTCATGATCTTAAACAACAAAGCCCTGGTTTATGGGATTATCTTTCAAAATCTCTCAAACTAGCTTACAAAGCTTGATCACTAACAGTACTGCTAAATTTTCATCATTGATAGAAATTTGAGAACACAAGTTAATTTTAAACAGAAATTTATTAAAAAAAAATTATGCGAGGATTAATACAAGGAACACCTGCTGAAAATTATTTGGAAGGGTAAGATAATCAAATCTCAGCATAAAAAACCAGTTGGTGGGTGAAATTCATCGACCTAAATTTATACATCAACAAATAAAATGTGCAAACTATCATGTGATATCACAACATAAGTGGGTTGGCAAAGGAAAACTTTTGAAACTGTCTTATATCTACAATAATTACATGTGTCAAGTTGTCAATGATCAGTAATAAAGAATCACTCTCAAACTACTCAAAGTTAAAAATGTTTTCTTTTTTTTACATGAGAAAATCATAACAATAAATTATAACATGCGAGTACGTAAAACATTCGAAGATATCAAAAAAATCATTGGCCTAACTTCCCACTCTTTTCCCAGGAAAGAACCAACCAAACATAGGCCATAAAAGATTGGGCCACCAAGATCTATTATTATGCATAGATAAATAAAGGAGCATGAAACAATTAACAACTCAAATTTTCAATGCCACAATATAAAAATTATTTCTATACTTTCATTACTTATCTCCCAATAATGTATCATGCATGATTGATCCTAAACGGTTTTGACTCAAGACAGGCTTGACTATAAATTCTAATTATAATTAGATTACTAGTACAGACACAACGATATATATCTGTCTATCTCTATATATACACATGATTTAATGAGTTTTTTATTTCAATTACAATTGAAGTATGTAAAGCCATCTGTGTGTATATACAATAAGTGACAAGAGTCAATGAGGTATACTGCTTTGGTTTAAGTCTGCAAGACCGTTGGTAGTAACTGATTGAGTTTCTCCTTCAATGACCAAATGTCGAGACTAACTGAATACGCGCACCCATTTGAAGAGACTTCAAATTCATCTCAAACAACTGCATTAGCTGAGACTCCATCAAATGAAGGTTGTATTTAATGCAGCGCAATAGATTTTTGACTCTAAGAAATAAAAGGAATATGCACAAACACGAAAGAAACTTCAATTGTCCAGATCTAAAGAAAAGCATTTAAATTTTAGGAACAAATCATTTGAGAAGTTCAAGATCATATTCAAATAGAAAATGTTAAAATTACTTGTACTGACTTATATAATAATCCCTAAGATATCTAAATCGAAAATCAATAACTTCACTCAATCCAACTGAATAAAATAGCCTTGCAATTTTCTGCAACTTCTACCCGATAGAGAAATTAATATAACGGATTCTAAATCTTTTGCATTCAATGGATCTCGAAGGAATTTAGAGTAGAAGAATATACATGAATAAACGTAGAAAATATGTAAATGAAATAAATAAGTGTCCATCCAACCTAAAAGAACTAAGATTCGATGAGCCTCCCTAAAAACATATAAAATAAAGTAATAGAAATTCCAAAGAGACAAGAGAAGCTCTGAATAAAATGTATTTTTTAGCCTTACATAAAAGGTATAGAGATATTGTATGCAAACCATGATAACATTTACGTTACATTTAGAAAGTCTTCCGTTGAATTTTTTGTTCTACGAACCTAATGGCTGGATTGGTGGGCTTTTAGGGAAGATATGTGAGTAGTAGGGCATAGCATTTGAGTACGAAAGTGGCAGATTGGAGAATCGGTCTCACATCGAGATGGACATAGATAATGTTAAGCCTAATCATGTTCTAAATGCTACAATTATGATGGGTAACCCTAATGTTGACTTGTGTAAATCAAAACAGTGCTTCTGTCCCTAATAATATAGATATTAAAAAGGAATTTTGAAATATTAAACAAAACAACAACGGAGACATTACCATATGATTCTGACCATTTAACCGACTACCAAAAAATTCTGTTTTTAAATTCATGATGAATGGAAGGCATGTCTATGAGTAGTTGGCATTGTATGAAATTTGCAATGTCGATAAGATTGCCAATTAGGAAGATAGGAGTAGGACCTTTGAATCCCTGTTCTTGCAGAGCTCGATAAATTGGTCGAGTATAAATAAAATTTTGTTTTTCTAGATGGCGAGGGTTGGGCATAAATGAGAACAACTCCAAGCCTAAATTATGTCACAAACAGTCACCAGCCTACAAATGCCTCACCGTCCCATCGTTAAAATTGTATACAGCTTTCTTGTTTCCCGTACGTAAAAATTAACAGCTATGATTTTCTTAAAAAATAAAATCAACCAAAATATAAAATATAAAACCCATAAGGATTTTATGAAATAACAGGTAAAAAAGACAGGATTTAATAGCTGTCGGTCATTGTTGTAGGAAAAAAAATGCATGATTGCAAGATCTTTGGACTAAAGAGTACGAAGAAATTTAATCTGCAAAGAACCAAGAAATACCTCTGTAGCCCTGTAGCACAGGTTAACGATCTACAAGGATACATAGAAAAATCTAATAAGATACCTATTGATGACCATAAAATCTCTCCATAGATCGAAATGCCTGACTTTGAACAAACCTTGACATATATGGACAATGATGTTATCCTCTCGTATGGGCGATGGCAGTGGTGCTCTCTATAGGAGAAAACGTTTTCGTGACGTTTCTAGAAAATCTTAAAGATAATTGTCAAAAGAAACGTTCAAGATCAACGCTGGCTGAGGATTTAATTTTCTGGTATTTACTAAGATTTCCAAGCATATGTATTGATATTGGTGTCGTACCTGCTGGAGAACCCAATGGCATCAGCAATGAAGATACCTGGGCCCAATAAATCATGGTGTGATACAGGTGGCCTACGTCTACAGTATTACACCTTTTTAACACTTCATGTAGTTAAAGCCATAATGAAATTGACAACATCTCATTCCACCGCACTGAGTTAATCGAAGGCTTCAATAACGTAATTTTTTTTTACTCAATCAGTGTAAAATAATATTATTTTATAATTTGATTTAAACAACTTGAAATTTATTTAAGCCAACTGTTCACATATTTTTAACACATAAATTAAAAAAAAATGATTGGCTTGATAAAAAAAAGATTAATAATTGAATTAAAAAGAGTTGGAGATAATAATTTACCCTTGGAAATTAACAATATGTGTTCATACAATCCAAAGTATATTATCACATACATACTTGAAATTTATTTAAACCAACTGTTCACATATTTTTAGCACATAAATTTAAAAAAATTGATTGACTTGATAAAAAAAAGATTAATAATCAGATTAAAAAGAGTTGGAGATAATAATTTACCTTTGGAAATTAACAACATGTGTTCATACAATCCAAAGTATAACCATAAATGACTCCGAGTGAGTGTTATATTTTCATACAGAGATTGACTCAACACGCTAACGAATTTAAAGTCGAAATTGAAATCACAAGCTTTCATGCATTCCAAAACATATTGTACAACATAGTTTATAAACCATAAATAAAGTAAACATACACTTCAAATATATTATACAACAAAAATAATATTATAACCACCTTAATAATCCATGGCTAACAGTTTTTCAAATAGATTCATAAATCTCTCCTTACTATAATGACAATGTGGTAATCCAATTGCACCATTTTTTATTTAAAGATATTAAATATCTCCTCATTTTGAAAATAAAATTGATTTTTTATATCACATGTTTTGTTAGATATATTTATATTATTTATACCATACAGAGGAAAGGTGGTTCGAAAACTAATAGAATAATCCTTCATTCTGAAGATGTAATATTTTAATGTCTAACATAAATATTGGGAGATGTCCAAGGGGTTGGAGGGAAGAAGAGGAGAGTGGCGGGAGAGGGATTGGGGTCCACACTTAGAATTCTTTGGCAAATATATCTCCATTATTAACAATACAAAGACTCCTTGTGTCCTTTATACCAAATCTCTGATAGTTTCGGGATTTAATGGAAGGCTGGTTGATAATATGAATTGAACTACAAGAAGTATATTACACCATTAAATTTATAAGTAAATTGATTTGCATATTTACTTGATTATGTAGTGGTGGCTAACTTGACCTCTGTGTTATTAATAAGGGGGAAAAAAAAAATGATCTCCTAAAATTAAAATGTGAAGATAATGGATATTCATATAATAGTATCATTTGATAAAATGTTAGTGAAGGTAAATAAAATAAAATATTTTGTGGATATTTTGGTTTGCCTTACTTTCCTCATGTTGAATAAGAAATATAAATAGGAATAATATCCTACAAAATAAAAAACTTGGAACTACTTAACGGAAATGTTGATGTTACTAGGTGTAACTTTCAATATACATCGAAGCTCGAGTGTTAAGGTCACAATTTTTATTTTAGTGATGAAGACAAATTTCAACTGAATTAAATTAGATGACTTTTATAAGATTTATGTCATGTTAGTTAAACTTGTGGGATGAATGATCCTCTTCCTTTTATTAGTGTATTTTAGTTGAATTTTAAATAGTGTGTATATTGAATTAATGATTAAGAGTAAAAAAAATTAAAATGAAAAATTATAATCAATTTTTTATTATGGAAATTTATATAAACAGTTCATTTTTTTTAACTAAAAAATTTAATAGAAAAATTAGATATTACTTATCCCTGTATAAATTTCACTTTAATTATATAAATTTCAAAGAAAAGATTTATTCATAATTATTTTTAAAAATCTAATATTTAATTATGTAAAATCCCAAGAAATGATTAACCCCTTATTATTATATAAAAACTAGTATGTGATATAATCATATAAAATAAAAAAGAAAAGAAAACAGAGTCTTGTAAATTACAAATTTAAACAAAATAAAAACCAGGCGAAAAAAAACCATTGAATTCCACAAATACACCTTTTATATACATGATGTAATGACAATCGAAAGCATTGAACTTGTGTTACACCTTCCACGCCAATGTATTTGTTTCCATTTCGCAATGATGGATAATAAGATTTCGTAAATTGAACCTAAACACACAACTCATTAAAAAAAAATTGCTGCACAATAAACAAAGTAAAATAAAGTGAATACAAGCTGGGTTATATAGATATTTATAGATAATAAAGTCTAGTCTTTTATATTTATATAGTTATATTTATAAATAAATTAAAACTAAAAAATTAAAATATTCATACTTAATTAATATAAAAATGAACATTTCATTTAATATAATTATACAAATAATTTTCAATTTAATTATATTTGTATAAGAATATAAAAATATTAAAAAAAATTAAGCTAAAATTATATTTACATATATTAACCTCTGTTAAAAGTTTAATGTATATATAAAAACATCAACACATTAATAATAAAAATATTATAAATCACTTGTCATTATTAACCAAAAAAAATTGAAATCAATTTCAGAAGTTTTAAAATAAAATATTTACTTATATAAAGTGAACAATCCATAAGCAATTGTTCCATTTATATATTAACATGATATGTATTATTATTAAGATATTTTAATAAATTATTTCAAATAAATGATTTACAAAAATTGATTCATTATTTCATATGATTAAGAGATATTAGAGACAAATAAAATAAAAAGAATGAATTTCAAACATATAATGTAATGAAAAATAACATCCAATATATCTTGATAATGTTCTAAAATATTCAATATAAAAAAGTAAATAATAGTAAATAAAACATGGAACGAAATAGAGTGAATTCTTAAAAGAGTGCAAGACACTGTATAACTCATATAAAAATTAATTTAAATTTAAACTAAATTTTTAAAAAAATATAGGTTTAAAAAAATATAATTATTTAAAATAAAATAGTAAAAAAAATTTAATGTGATATACATTCTATAAACCTTCAAATAAAATGTCATAAGTATTTTTGACAAGAAAAAAACTATCATCTAAACGTAAATCTAAAATAAATAAATAAATTAAAAAAAAAAAAAAAAAAAACTTTATAATCATATCCAATTGAGTCAACACCTACCTCATTATGGAATCCTAACTTACTCAACCAATTCATCTTAATCAATGTAATGCTAAATCTTTACCAATAGGTTATTCAAATTATATTTAATAAACCTTTCAATCCTATGATCCAACACAACACCATAACCCACATCGACCTAAGCTAAAAGTAGATATAATAATTAGGCCAAATAAAAATGGGTTCACTAAAGGTATTTACATTATGGATAACATTATTGTGGTTTGGAAAAGAATGTAATGGACTCATGTCTCTCTTCAAAGCCAAATTTTATAAACATTATTTTAGGATGATGTGGCCCTTCATTATCATCACATTAAAATCATTGGGATTTGGTACCTTATTTATTTCAATGTTTAAAAATATGATATTTAAAAAATTAGCTTAACCTACCATCAATAGTAAAAAAATTGTTAGTGATGTAGAAAAAGAGGTTGAACATCTAGAGGCCATAAATTTTGCTTTGTAATTTTATCTGAGTCTATTTTTGTGTGAAAACTGTCGTCTCAAAAAATTTAATACATTTATAACTCACCATCCTAAACATGGGACATTTTTAATATTTTTTTATGACCATACATGACCATCTTAGGGTCTAAAATTATAATTTAAAATTGTTTTTGTGTTTTAAATAAATTTAGAAATTATCTATTGTTATAACTAGCCTTTAACTTTAGTTGAAATTCATTTGATATGTTAATTTTAGTGTTTAGTTCATTTTAAATATTTTTAAAGCTATATGTACTTGCTTGTGAAACTTACTAAACAATAAAAGTTGCTAAAAATAGTAAGTTGAATTTTATTTATTTTTAGATTTCTACATTTTACATGTCAACTATAATTCCAAGTTGAGGCTTATTTAATAATAGTTTTTAGTTATTTGAATCATTAAATATGAATTAATACATGTTATTGTTAAGAATATTAGTTTATCATATTGTTATTTATCTTAGTAGTATTCAAGTTCATTATTTGGCATCAGAGCAAGTTCAAATCTTGGATGTGTAAGAGATGGTGAGAGAATGAAGAGAAATTGCTCACATGATTTATACTATGTAAGAGATGCAAATACAAGTATAATTATTAACCAAGATCATTGTGAATCAAAGATAAAGGAAAACAAATGATTATGTAGAAGATGACACAGATCATGAAGAATAAATTATACAATAAGAGAAACAAGAATAGCCACCTTCAGTGGAAGATATGATGGTTAGAGATTTAGAAATAACTAACAAAGGAATCAAGATTGAAATTATATATTATGGAGGAATTTTAAAACTCGAGGAGTTGATAGATTTGATGAATAACATGGAGAATTTTTTTGAATGGAGAACTATGAGTGAAAATAAGAAGGTAAATTTTGCATGCATGAAATTGAAGGGTCATACAATGATTTGTTGGGATTAATAGAAAAAATGAAGATAGACAAAAGGTAAAGATAAGATTAAGTCATTAAAAAGGATGGAGAAAAAGTTGAGGAAAAATTTTCTTCCTGTGGATTATGCACAAAATCCATATAAAAGATTTCAAATTTTGAGGCAGAAGTATCATAGTATACAAAAGAATATAGATGAGTTTTACAAGATTTTAATAGGCATGGATCATGATGAGAAATAAGAGAAGATGGATGTAAGGTATGTAAATGGTTTAAAGTTTTCTATTCAATATGAATTAAACATACATAAAATACTTTACATAGGGAAACTTATCAGTTAGGTTAGAGGGCAGAAGAAAAATAAAATACAAATAATTTAATAAGAACATCTACTGGGCCAAGAAGTGGACAATCCCACTGAATAAGGGGATGAGGTGTATTTAATACCAACATAGATGGGTTTAATACCACTAGAGGAGAATCATCATGTGGTCCATAGAGAGAAGAAGATAATAGACAAGGGTTTAAATATCATCAAAGAGGAAGAGGATGAACATATGGTGGTGGTATAAGATGGTTTCTAAATAAATGTAGGTCTTATATTTGTTACAAATGTGGAGAAGACCATAGAGAATTTGAGTGTCCACACTACAAAGATAAAGAAATCAGGTAGGAGGATCACGTAAGAGTGAATTTAGTTAAATTTGAAATACAAGAGCAAAATACTGAAGTGGATGAAATGGATAAAGAGTAAATCTAATGATGAGAAGAAAATTGATTGCTCTAAGGAAAAAATATGTGCATAATAAATAAGGTGGTGATTCATAGTTGTGAAAAACTAGCTTTTAAACAAGATGTACTTTAGGAGGTAAGATATACAAGGTAATTATAGATGGTGGTAGTTGTAAAAATATAGTTTTTAAAGATATGATTGAAAAATAAGGTTTGCAATGTGAAAAGAATCTTATTCCTTATTAGATTACATTTTTTATGAAAGGGATTCAATTTATAGTAGATAAAAGGTGTTTAATCAAGTTTTATATAGGTAAAACTAAAAATGATGAAATATGCTTTGATATTATATCCAATAGATGCATGCCATGTGTTATTATAAAGGCCATGGCAGTATGATAGAAAAGTAGTTCATGATGGAGTAAATGACATGTAAATTTTATGAAAATATAGTTTAAAGGTAGTTGTGTTACCTCTTAAATAAGAAGGGTAGGATAAAAACATGTTGACTATAAAATAAGTTATCAAATACATGAAGATGTCAAGTTATTGTTATGTACTAGTAGTGAAGAAAGAAGACACATAAGTGGTCTTAATATCAATAGAAGGAGAAGAAATGTTGAAATAATATGTATATGTTATCTCTGATGAGTTACCAAATGGTTTACAACCAAAGAGAAATATTTAGCATCATATTGATTTGATTCTAGGACTAGATTTACCAAATCAAGTTTTTTTATAGGATGAGTCTAATAGAACATGAAGAATTAGATAAACAAGATACTAAATTGGTGAGAAAGGGTGTAGTAAGGGATAACTTGAGTGCATGTGAAAACACTTGATTTTTTAACTCCAAACAAATATGGAGAGTGGAATATGTGTTTTTATAGTAGAATAATAAATAAAATTATAATGAAATATAGATTTACTATACCTCATTTAGATGATATGTTCGATGTTATTGCAGGAGCAAAGCATTTTAACAAGATCTAATGAGTGGTTACTATCAAATTCAAATTTGTGAAGGAGATGAATAAAAAACAGCATTCAAGACTAGAGATGGTTTGTATGAGTGGATGGTGATGCCATTTGGGTTATCTAACATACCCAAGACATTTAGGAGGTGATGAACACAGTGCTATGAAAATATAGTGGTAAGTTTATGGTGGTTTATTTTTATGATATTTTAATATTCATTGGGACTATAGAATAACACTTACAACATTTGATAATGGTATTAATTTTTTTAATAAAAGAGAAGCTCTATGTGAATTTGAATAAGTGCAGGTTTATAAAGAATAACTTGGTATTTTTACGATTTGTATTTTCAAAAAATGGTGTAAGAATGGATATAGAAAATGTAAAGGTTATTTTTGAGTGACCTATCCCAAAGAGAATCATAGAGGTAAGAAGATTCCATGGTTTAACAATTTTTTGTAAGAAAATTATTAATAATTTAATTATTTTTGTTTCACCAACAACAAATTGTATTAGAGGAAAGTAAGTTGCATGGATGAGGGCATAATTAGAAAGCTTTGAGTTGTTGAAGAATAAAATTATAAAAAATCATTTTTTATGCTTTAACAGATTTTAGCAAAGTGTTTTAGGTTGATTGTGATACTTTTTTTATGGGAATTGGTGTGGTGTTAAGTCAAGAAGGGAATCCAATAACATATTATAATGATATATTTAATGAGGTAAGAATAAATTATTCTATGTATGATATTTAATTGTATGCCATTATACAAACATTAAGACATTGGAGGCATTATCTATTGCCTAGGGAGTTTACCCTATTTACTATTAATTAGGATTTTAAGTATGTGAAGAATCAAAAGAAGTTATAAATATTGGGAATACAAGGTGGGTGCCTTTATTGTAAGGTTATACTTTTGTGTTGAAGCACAAATCATGAAAATAAAACCTGGTCATTGATGCTTTGATAAGGAGAATAGAGTTGATAACTACTATGGTGAGTGAAGTAGTTGGATTTGAATTTATTAAAAATGCATATGATATTGATCCATATTTTAGTAAGATAGTTGATCAATGTAGGAATCCATTGATAGGAGATATAAGTAATGTTTATGAAGATTATATTATAAAGGATAGTTATCTCTTCAAAGGGAAATAATTTTGTATTCTAATTGGGTCTCTAAGAGATAATATAATTAGCGAATTGCACAATGGTGGTTTCACTAGACATTTTGGTAAAACAAAAACAATAGCTTTGATGGAGGAGAAGTATTTTTGGACAAATTTGAAGAGAGAGGTGACAATATATGTTTCAAGCTATAGGGTATGTCAGGGGGCCAAAGGATATGTAAAAAATATAAGGATATACATGTCATTATTATTTCCAAGATGACCATGAACAAATTTAAGCATGAATTTTGTTTTGGGATTACCAAACACATAGAGACATAATGATTCAATATTTGTTTCTGTACATAGGTTGTATAAGATGGTTCATTTTATTTCATGTAATAAAATTAATGATGTCACTAGAGTTTTAAAAGTTTTTTTATGAATATTGATAAATTACATGGTGTTCTCAGATAGGGACACAGAATTTCTAAGTCATTTTTGGAAGACTTTATGGATGAAGATGGGGACCAATTTATAATTTAGTAGTGCATGCCATCCCCAAAGAGATGGATAAATATATGCTATAAATAGGAGATTGAGATTTTTATTGAGGTGCATAATTAGAGAGAAACCTAAACAATGGAACTTGGCTTTATTGTAAGCTAAGTTTGCATATAATAGTTCATCAAATCAATGAACATGTAAATCAACATTTCATATTGTTTATAGGATAATTCATATGATGTTTTTATATTTTTTACCATTAATAATTGTAGAATGAGTTAGTGATGATGTAGAAGCATTTGCATAACATATAAAATAGTTAAAATAAAAAGTAAGAAATTTTTTCATGGAAAGTAATGAATAGTATAAAGTAGCAATAGATATTTGAACAAAGTAAAAATATTTGAATATTTACTTAAGGAAAGAGATGTCTTAAAAATGTACATATAATAAATTGAAGTAAAATAAAATAGGATGATGTAGAATTATGAAAAAAATAAATAACAATGCTTATGAGGTGAGTTTACCATAGAATTTTAATATCTGTCCAGTATTCAATGTTTTAGATTTATATGATTTCCATTAAAAAATGGTGAAGGTGAATAATATGAATAAGCATATTGGTAGCAATGTGTGCCAAAGAACAAGAAAGAAAAGATAGTGACAGTTTTGAATAAAAATAAAATGAATAAAAGGAGAGGAAGTTGTTTTAGGAATATAGTAAAGTGAGAAGGATTACATCAAGAAGTTAACACTTAGATTATAGATTGGGAGTTGAATATGATTGATTAGAACAAATGCTAGAAGCATAGTTAGAGAAACTTGTAGAAGTTGAGTTATTTTCAACCAAAGGAGAATGATGCAGAAAAAGAGACCAAATTTTTGGAGGTGATAACTTTTGATCTGTATCTCTATTTGAGACCATCTTCAAACCAAAACAACCATCTCAAAAAATTTAATGCATCCATGACCTGCCCTTTCAATTATGGGCAATTTTCAATATTTTTATAAGGCCATACATGACCATATGAGGGTCCAAAATTGTAGTTTAAATTTATTTTTAGGTTTTTTCAAAATTTAGAAATTGTTTATTTTTATAATCGGACATGAACTTGAGTTGAAGTTCATTCGATAGGTTAGTTTTAGTGTTTAGTTTATTTATGGATATTTTTAGATATGTGAATTATTGCATTGAAAACATAATAAAAATGATAGTTACTAAAAATATCAAGTCAACTTCTACTTATTTTTAGATTTTTCAATTTTACATGTTAACTATAATTCTGAGTTGAGGCTTATTTATGCATGTTTGATAATTATTTGAATAATTAAATTTGAATAAATACTAGTTATTATTCATAATATTTGTCTATTAGACATTTATTTATCTTGATAGTATTTGCATTCATTAGTTAGCTTTATGATTTTTCCTCCGATCAAACAAGGTTATCCCTATTCTAGAACATTGTATGTCCTAGTGGCTGAAATATTCTCATATCTTATTGCACATAAATTTAACCTTGGGATTATCACCTGAATTATGTTTTCTAATTGCTTTAATCATGTTAATAATGGGTTTTTTTTAGATTATTCTTTAATTACACTAGTGAAACAAGAATAAAGAGGTGTTTTTTTTGCCTTTATATATCATTAAAATCCTCTATGTCAAGCTTACAATGGTCCAAGACTCAATATTATAGGTAAAGTATGTCCTTTCGAGAGAGCCTCAAAATTTTCATTAGAAGTGCATGTAGAAAGGATAAAGTTTGAAATACTTACTATCCCATTCAATTTTTACAACACCCCATTTCAAGTATGGAAGTATGTAATTGAAATAGTAGGAACAAATCATTTACTATAATATGAAGAATCTTTCTCTTGCAAGAAATTTTCAAGTCTATAGTGAAATTCTTATGTCTATTCATGTTTATGATTCCTCTTATTGGATACCTGCTAAATCCTCAGATGAAAAATTACCAAAGGCATTAAAATATCTAATCTAGTCCAATGCTGATAAGACTTAAGGATTCCATAGGGTGCTTTGAACATTTTTTTTTCCTTGTGACATAAGGTATCAACAATATTTTTATTTATATACCAAGCACATAATACTATGCTAAATATATTATCAGGGTTTTTTAGGGGATGTAGATTAGTAAATTTCATAAGGAAATGGATTATTTTACATGATACTTATGGAAAAAAATGAATAAAATTATTTCCACACTATTTTGATTGCTTCTAGCCTTGTCAAGATAAAAGGTTCACTAATAGCTTATAGTATTTTGAAAGATTTTCAAGTGGTGAGGCCTTATATGAAAAGGGTAGAGAATATATTTATAATTGGTCTCACTTTTGATGACCATAGTATTTAGTGCTTCTCTATCATGACAAACACTAACAACCCTATGGTTAATAAAATCTCTTAAAATCATAAAAATTTGCATAGTTTGAGATTAGGTTTCTTCTTAAGATGGATTACTTTGCATGATATAAACATTAAACATAAACTATTAAATTAGAATTGATTTTTATTTTAAAAATTCAAGAGTTGATGCCAGATGTTATGCTTCATAAAATGGGTTTCTAACCTCCATTATCTATGTGGAATTATTGGTAGTGGAATTGTAATACTATATTTTGAAATAATTCTTTTATACTCTTTTATAATCTTATGAACCTTTTTTATTTAGATTTTGGTAACCTCAATAAGTGATGTACTTTAAATACCTACCTATAATGTGGCTTGATATACTCAATAGGATTTGGATAGCCACTCTGAATCCCAAATTATATTACTTTATTTGATGTCTATTTTATCAAGGTATTCATTTTGGGGAAAGGCTCAAGCCCATTATGTTTCACAACCCTATGTTCCTAGTCTAATCATAAACTAAAACATTTAGGCACATTTTTTGACATGACCAAGAGCCTAAAAATCTTGCTAGTGTATTCATATATTATTTCAACATTAATGCGTATAACCATTCAACCATTAAATGCTATTTTTTGGGATAATTTTCAATTACTTCAAAACATTACATTTATATAGAAAAATTTCAAATATATTATTTTGTTTCAACAATGGAAATATAAAATTTTATCTATTTTTATAATGAAATGTATTATGTAAATTTATTTATTAATGATAAATTCCTTGTTATTTCCTTAGAATTTATAATATCCAATTCCATGAACTTTATGAGCTCTTCAGCCACTAGAACATTTATTTGTACCATGAGTTATGTTATTCGTAGCTAGTCATTATATGGAACTGATCCACTAGCACCTAAACATTGGTGGAGTCATTCCCATAGTTTTTTTCCTCCCCTCTTCCTCCATGGGGGAGGGGGAGAGGGGTGGATGGTAACTAAAATCACACAAAAATATCTATGTTGGTCTTTATTATTGGACTTTTCCTATGCATACTGGTGAGCAAGAGGAATATTATGTGTCATTCCCTAATGGCAAGGGAATAATATATCAGTATTCATTAAGAGACCCATCAATATGGGTACCAAATCTTTCTTCGATCAATCCCTCTTCCTAGTTTGATCACCCTCTTAAATATGATACTATCACACCTATTTCATGTGTTTTTATATATGCTTATCTATCTCTCTTTCCTTCAGATTTGATACTTTTTTTCGGATCTTCCGTTTAGCCAATTTGTTTTTTATTTTAAATTGTATATTTTTTCTAGTATGGAAATCAGATTTTGGATATCATCTGATCACCTTTTTTAACCTTTTTTTTCTTTAATATTTTATGTCTTATTATTAACAAATATGTTGATGGATTCAAATAAAATCTAATGATAAACATAATATGTTGTGAGAAACATTATTTTTTTTATCAATTTATAAAAGTGTATTTTGAAGTATTTTTATGTTTATCTAGATATTAATCTTACTAAATATTTAATATCAATTGTAAGACAAAAATTCAAATAAAAATATATTTAAAAAATAACACCTTGTTTTTATTCTACCTTTCTTATATGTGGAAAATTTATTATTATTGAAAGTCTAGAAGACAATGTTTATTATTGCCTTTGTGGGTGTGCATATGAGAGTGTGAATATTTGAATTATGTAATAACCATGATGATCAAACAAACAAATATTTAAGAGATGTCTTAGGAGACTATAAGGATATAGGATAAAATTACCAACAATCAAAAATAGAAAATATCAAAGTCATATAAGCTTCACAAAGAAAACCTTTAGTTTATAATAAGAAATACATCCCAAAATGGCTGAGGAGTGAATGATATAAGTATCACCATGTAAATAATTAGATAATGGTGGATAAAAACCATTTTTATAAGTCTTGGACTCCAAATTCTATTTATATTACTTATACTATACTAAAGAAAGATTGTTATAAAATTGTTAAATTAAACTTTCATTTTGGATACATGTCATTTTATACAATTAACATACTTTTTTGGAGAGGGATGGGATGGATACTATGAGGAATGGGGAGAGGAGGAGAGGTGATGTGTGAGTAATGTGGGTGCACACTTTGATTCCTTGGTGAAATAAATCACACTAAAATGAATCTGCATATGCTTTCTATCACATCTAAGATGTTTTAGGGTTTGGTGGAAGGATTATTCATAATATTAAATGAAATACCAAGACCCTTATTGAAAAAAAAAATTATATAAATATAAGGATTAAAAAAATAAATTTGTTATAAGATGGATAATATATTGACCTTAGTGTTATTTATAAGAATAAAAAGGATGGTCTCTTTCAACTAGTTGAAAACCTCAACATAATGAAACTGTGCAGGTATTGGTGAAGGTAAACAAATCAAAATATTATTTTACTTTGCACTTTTTATGAGTTAGACATGTATATAAAAGTACGAACACAAAAACTAAATCACTTTGAACTAACCACGGTTTAATGTTTATGTCACTAAGTGTAACTTTCACTATACATTGAGGCTTGACCTCCAAAGCCACATTTCAAATCTGGCAAGGAAAAAAGTTTATAAATGATTAAATTTCATGGATAATATTATATTAATGTCATACAAATCATTGTGTGATGAATGACACTCATCCTTTCACTATAATATTTACGTTAAATTTTAAATTGTATGCTTATATGGAACCGATGAAAAGGGATAGAAAGGTCAAAAAGATAATATTATAATCAACCCTCTATTATTAATATTCATATATATGGTTAAAAATTTAAACCAAATGTAAAATTAAAACATTAAATAAATATCGTTGTCTTCCACTTTTGTTGATTTTATAAAAAAGTGAATAAAAGATTTTTTTAACAAATATTCATAGTCTCATTTTTACAAAATTAACTTATAAAAGATTATTATTTCAAATTAATTTTATTTTAAAATTAAAAAACAAAATTAAATTAAAATATTGATACTAAATCAATTTAAAATGAAATTTATATTTAATATAGCTATACAAACAAATTTAAAATTAACTATCATTGTATATGAATATATGAGATTTGTTTTTTAATTGCTAGAATTATTTGTACATAAATTTATTTCAATTTAAAAACTTAACATATATAAAAACCCACCCACACAATAATAATAAAACAAATATCATTATTAAGAAAAGAAAGAATGCAATCATCTTTAGAAAAATTATAATAAAATGTACTATGTCTAATATAGAAAATATAGAGTGTTGTTGTTTAACATAAATTTTATATAAAGTGAAATTTACATGAATAAATCATGCCTTTATGGATTATATATAAATGTGATTATTTATTATTTATAATCTTAGGATGTGTAAAAAATAGGTGTAATCTAAATGGTAATATATGGGAAGAAGTGTCTCCCAAAAAGTTTGAAAGAGAAAGGAGGTGAAATATGAACAATAGATTATAAAAAGTTATTCGATAGACACGGTTTTAATAAATGGATTAATTTATAAATATGATTAAATATGTAAAACCATAAATAAATAAAAAATAGAATATATTCAAAATACACAACCCCATTAAAAAACATCTAACACATCTCAATAGTGTTCAAATTTTTAAAATTATTCTTGCATTCTAAATTACATAATAAATAAAAGGAAAGTATAAGAAAATAAACATGAAATAAAATTGAATTTATTCTTAAAATATTGAAATAAATTTAATAACTCATATACTAATAAATATAATTTTAAATTAATTTTTAAGGAAAAACATAGTTTTGAAAAAAAATATAACTATAAATAGAAAATAGAACATAAAAATCGAGATACAATACATTCTCTAAACCTTTAAGTTAAATGTAACAAAGTTTTTTGAACAAAAATAAAAAAGTATCAACAAAACCTAAATATATAACAAGCCATAGAAACAAGAAATGGTAAGTGCAAAATTTTGGGGGATAATTTTGGGAACATTTTTTGGTAACAAGTGTACACTATTACAAAATGTGTATGCACTATTTAAAAATATATAAATTATATGGTTTATATGCTAAATAAACATTTATATTAGAATGTTTATGATATATAATGTGTATGCATTATAGCAAATATGCATTAAGATACATAGTAATTTAAAAAAAGTAAAGCATGTGCATGTTATAATGTGTATGTGTTCCTAAGAAATGAAAGAACTGAATTCTGAGTGGTAAAATGGGATCAATTAGAAGGTGTGGTATTTTTAATTAAAATAATGTTACGTATAAGTTAACATTTATATTCATTATAATATAATTTCTTATTTTTTAAAACATAATAAATTAGGGTCACTATACATCCTCTAGATTTGGTCTTATATCTACATGCTTTGTGATTTGGGAGATAATTTTTCACAATCTAATTTCATTAGTATTTAGTAATTTTTAGGATTTAAGTATTGAACCTAAGGATTTTAGGGCATAATATTTGCAACTTTTATCCATTTTGGGTAAACATGTATTAAATTTAAGGTTTAAGCACGTTCCATATTTCTTGATTTCATTTCTATGAGTCTTAAGTTTGTCAAAATTTATGTTCACAGGCCAACACACACCCAATGACTCCTATATTCTAAGTTTACTTATGAGTAGGTCCCTTATATGAAAAAAAGCTACATAATAGCATAATCATCTAAGACTAGGGTAACTAGGGATAGTGTGAGACACAATTAAGTGTGGTAACCCTAATTCAATTTGAATTCATGCCAAACTAGTCTACATATGGAAACATATGTTGAATTGGTGAGTGATGCACTCTTAACCACCCATTAATAGTGATATTACTTGTGATTGAATGCATTATAGGCCCAAATAGACATCAAAACATCTTGTATCCACTTATGACCAAGGTAAATGCAAAATAATTTTAAGCATATTTATGCATGACTAACCCATTTCTATTCAAATTTAATAAATAAACACATTATTGTGATAAATTAAGTTGAAATATGAAACCTTCACATCTAACCACCAATTTATTTTTATTTTACTTGAGATTATTTCCATTATTTCCAAAAGTTAAATACTAACATCATACCCACTTACGAGCATGGAAATCAAAATGATTTCTAGCACATATATGTGAAATCACCCTAATTCATTTCAATTCACTCTAGAATGGTGTGATTGGGGAAACATAGGTCACACTGATTATACACACACACCAAAACACAACTTTATGTTTATTTCAAAATTTTATTATCCATATATTATCATAATCACTCCCTTATCATCCCTCATCATCCCTAATCACTTCCTTCTCATTTGTCATCATTCCCTAATCAATCCCTCATTGACCCTCAATATCCTTAATCATACCTATTCACTCCCTCATTTTACCTCATCATTTATAATCACTCCCTCCTTTTTCATATGCATCCCTAATCACTCCATCCAATACCTTGATTGTGGGTATAGTGCTTTCTCACTTGTGTCTATTAAGATTCTATTCCAATTCAAAAGTTTAGTCACTCAAATAAAGGTAAAAATAAAATATTATTTCACTCAAATAAGGAACTCATAGATATTGTCTAATTTTTTAGTGGTATTCAAAGATATAGATGGTGATCCACACCCAGACCAAGGAGAGAGAGTCTATGCAAATCCCTGATCTAGAATAGACAAATAAGCAATTGAGTGAAAGGTGGATGCAATTTTTTTACTTACATATATAGATTAGGATTTATGCATCTAATAATCCCAATCCCATACTTGAGAATCATAATCTCTATCTATATAGATAAGTTAAATTAGATACCAGTTGAGAGTTTTAATCCAAACCCCATAGTTGAGTTCTTATTTTATCTATATATTATTGAGTATTTTTTTTGTATTATAGAGGATTGATACATAGATAGATATGTGGTCACCAGACTAGTAGAGTGTGTTTCCCAACCAATCTAAGGCCATATCGTACTATGAGTATGCCCTAGTCATGAATAAAATAACTTAAAGGATAGAGTAGGAATGGGTCACTCACCATAGATATAGGGGTTGAACCATTATAAAGTCCTTATCCCAATCTTAGGCTTTCCCTACCAGTTAAGTCAAGGAAATATTTCCATTACTACATCATATAATCTAATGAGTAAGGCAAGGGATGTTCTCCTTCCTAATAACTAAATTTGCTTCACCCAATAACATATCAAGGGAAGATTTCCTTCCAATTTTATAAAAAGTGAGTAAGGTATGGTTATAAGGGGAAGCTTGCCTTCTTGATATCTACCTTGGCTTTGCTTTCGGATTAGACATAACTAACAATGGAAGCTTTGTCCTCAATAGATAAATTTGTTCTTACCACCTAATTAAGAATAATGAATCTTGCTTCTTGATATATAGATTAGTTATTGTCCTACCTACTTTTCCTTTATAGAATGTATTATTAGCAATTAAGAGAAGATTTATTCCCAACCTATAGCTTTCATATATTCTTGCGTAAGTACACAGAGTTGAGGGACAATTTTGTGGTCATTACCCATAACATGATCTCATTAATTAATAATGTGATCATGTTATTTAATTAACACGATCAAATTATTTGAATCTAAGCTCAAGATTACTAATCCATAATGTGATCATATTATTGATAGATCATGTTAATAACATGATCACACTAACTGTGTGTTTAAAAAATAAAAAAGGAAACCCAAATGAAAAAATACTCATTTGACATTCGAGTTCCCTCACACTCCCATAGATTTTGTGATCGTATTGTGCTCATAAGAATCCATAGAATTATAGGAAGCTCCTAGATTCATTGCACGAACATGTTGATCGAGGATGCCACCATGTAGGAAAGGTAAGTAATTGAAATCTTCCCTATTTAAACCTAATTTTTCATAATTTTTATTATTTAACCCTAGTTTTTAATTGTAATTTTTTTAATAGCCCATTATTTTAACCCTCCCAACCCTCCAAAGTACACTGTTGACATGTTCCCCCTCACAACCCTCCATAAAACCCTATTGTTCCTCCTATCCCTCCACCTAACCCTCCTATAGTTCCCCAAAATTGCCTAGTAGTCAAGAGGCTTTGATTGATAATATTTTGGGAAACAAAATTTGAAATGAAGATTTAGCTAACATAATGAGTGATCCTAGTTTGGCTAAACCTAACCACAGCTGACTAACTCATTCCCTGCAGACCTTATAAGGTTAAATTGACATTATAATGAGTCAAATTGATCAATGGACCTCATATAGGGATACTTTTAGGTCATATTATGTTGAATATTTGTCAACACTTTAGGTCAAGAATTTGGATATTTCAAAAGTCAAAATTAATGCCCTATTCATTAACTCAACCACCAATGCCCCATTTCTTATAACTACTAAATGTTTTCTTATCCATCATTATATACATAACTTAATTTTTGACTAATTTTTGAGATTGATGGTGGATGGTATTTGACTATCTACAATGTAACAACCATGAGGCCCCATTATATTTTTTGAGGAAACTCTAATGTGAGTCTTTCCTCAACCAAATTCCCAATTATTTATATTTTAGTGAGTTTCAAGGCCAAAGAAAAGGCTTTCCATTAGATTGACCACGTACATGTCATATGCCTAATTAGCATATATAGATCCACATCTAAAATTCTCTTGAGCCTAAAATCCACTATGTGGTTCAACAAGTTATAGAGATAGACACTCTCCATCCTCTTAGTTCACACACTGATACACTCATTCAACATATGAATAGGCTTTCATAGAGTGGTGATATAGATATGTCATACGCTACCTGGACATAACCCCACCTTTATAGATCATATGGAGCTCTATGTATAGGACCTTTTGATGATGATGGCATTAGTGGTTAATATGGCTTATATCATATTCTTATGAGTGATGAGTTTTTAGCATGCATATTTGGCGTGCAAACATTAATCACCATATAGATGTAGGTAAATTTTATATAAATGTCATGTTAAATTTAAGTTATATTTATAAATTTATTTGTTAAGATATCAATTAATTTACATATAAATTTAATATAATCTATATGTCATTTTTTATGTTGTAAGAGGTGACAGTTTCTTCATCATCACATCCGACAATTACAGCATTTGAATTGTCATGACCATTGTTTACAATTTTGTATTTTGACTTCTAAGCCATCCACAACTACATCTACCTCTATTAGGATGACACCATTTACCTATACAAAGGTAATAATTGTTTACATATATGTTTTTCTCTTTGAATTTGTTAGGACTGTAGTTATTTACATATATGTTTTATTCTTCACATCTAATTTAATTCTCTTCTGAATAATTAATGCCAAAATAACACAATTAAAAACATAAAAGTCATTAATCCTCTTATGTTGGACCATGCTTCCTTGGGATTAACAAACTACAATGCTATTACACTAGTTTATTGTGTTTAAAATTTTATACCTTATTCAGACTGACAACCAAAATTATCCTAAGATATAGACTGAAATTGGCTCATCCTATATGTATCCCATGTACTAAATCAAGGTTAAAATATATGCATTATATTCATTTTTAGTATTAGAATTTTTATACAGGATATGGAATGGATTTAGTCTATCATTTAATTATATATATAGAAAGTAGTGTTGTCTTTCCTTAAACTTCACCCAAGTGACTGTGGACACATCTAAATTCACAATTATTTATTTATAGTCCCAAAACAAGGTTGCTTCATCTAAAATTTGTAAAATAAATAGCATATCCATACTATTTATTGAAAAATATCTTATCCCAAATCACCTTTTCATGCCTATTATCCAAGCGTTAGGCTCCCTAACAAAGATTCATCCATTGAACTTAAGACCCATTTCACTTTATATAGTTTTTGTGTAATTCCATCCAAGCTTTGATGAATGTCACCATTATCATGATCTCCCCTAGTGGATGATATTCCATGTAATATATTGGTATCTCTCTCTTATTGGAAATTATGTTCATAATCACATTCATGGACTAATTTTATCATATTCCCTAATTTTTCCCTAGGTGGATCCTGTCATTGAGTTTTCTTAGCACTGCATGTATTTCCAAGTCAATGGGTATCATAATTACAACCTCTTATTTATCTATAAAATATTACCTAGGTAACACAAATTCAATATAAAGTTTTTACTCTTTTCCTCATATAGTTCAATCATGGTTGATATTTTATACGTACAATTAAAATAGAAAATATGGTAATACTAATTCTATGATGATAAATCATTCCAATAATAAATCAATTTTTTTTTTAACATAATGTGGTTGGTTGAAAAGGCCAAAATTTTCTAACCATGCTTTGATACAAACATTTAGCACCCCCATGTGTTACTCAAAACCTAGTTGCATAACTTTTATTACTAAAAATAGAACATGATAACATAATAATATAGAGTTACACACATTCACACACTAACATTTTTTCACAAATTTTTTCATGAAAATAACCACAATCAATCTTATCAAATTAATTAGTGGGATAATTGTGTTAGAACTATATTTAGTCACTGATAAGGATGTAGATGTTTTATTCATATGTTCTATTGATTACCCATATGGTATATTTTCCCTTTCTATTACATAAGGTCAATACACTATTTTACAAGAAATATATTACATGCTTCGATGGATAGGACATTATCTATGAAGAAAACATGAAGCATATTTAGCAATAAAATATTTGAATCTTCCTTATGAATATACACCCATTTACCTAGTAGAATTTAGCTTGGATGTGATAAGATCCTATTAAATGGGAGTCTCATTTATATACCTCTTTCTAAAAGACTTTCCTAATAATTCAAACTAAAAATAATATGAACATATTGCATCTAAAACCATAAGGACACAAACATGACATGACTTCACATGTATATTAAATACTTCCTCATCTTTGATATGGGTAAATGTGAATAACCCCTTTTCTATTTTCCATCCTTATTTATGCACCCAACATTTGTATAAGATCCATGTATATATATTTTATGGTAGGTGTGTGAAATAAATATCCCACACCAATCCACTTAAACAACAATCTGCAATAAATAATGAGGAACTACTATAATAATCAATGTCATGACCAACACATACATCCTTGTGATTAGGGTAATATTTAGCATGAGTGTTAAAACCCACTCACTAGTTTCCCAAATCATTTCTTAAAAATGGGAGATGATTGTCAAATATGCCTAATCTTTAATCTCCTTCCTCGAAAAGTGATAATAATATCAAATGATCTTATGAGACCATACAAAAAGGAAGTAGTTACAAGGGTCCTACCTAAGTCAAACTCCTATTTTTGGACAAGTAAAAAATAAACAACGAATATAGTCCAACATGTAATATAGTATAAATTGAAGATGTTTACCGAAGTATATTTATATTTATCAATGAATAAATAAACTAGTATATTATATATTCCCTTTCACTAATCCTCTAATTTTGGTTTTGGTACAATGCTTCTACTTTAACACTTCAATAGATGGCTTATCAATTCAGGTCTAAGTGTATTTTCATGTGCAGACTTATCCTCTTCTTTCCTATAATGTGTCATTGCAATCATGTACTTATATAGACATATATTTTATATACAAGTACTTTTATTAATCATTTTAGTTTCCGTATATAAGATTTGTATACTTTATATAAAAATAAGTGAGACCTTATTTACATTAGTTGTTGATAGTTGGTAGTGACACTCTTCCCTTTCTACGATTTGAGATAGACATTGGCATTGCTACTACAATGTCATCAATAGAGGTGTTGATCGAGGTATATATTAGTTATTATAATTTTGAACTATAAAAATAGACTTATTTTAATAATTTTAGTACATGTACATGGGGCAACTATAAATTATTCAAATGTATTATATATATATATATATATATATATATATATATATATATATATATATATATATATATATATATATATATATATATATATATATAGAAGGTTTTGTTATGATCGCTGATAGTCCCTATCATATGGTGATTGGGGAATATTCTCATGTTCATCCCATATTTGAGACACCTATTCAGATAACTGAGCTTTTTAGTGAATTTTTTGAGCGAGAAAAATAGATTGAGCAGGATTGCTAGTTTTTAGTAAGTGCACATGTTTATATGATTTTTTATTGTAATTTAAAATTATTTTCTTAACAATTATTCAAATTAATTTTATGTTAATTTCATAATAATTCTTGTATTTAAATAGGCTCAACTACAAGCTAGCTATGAGCATATGACCCACAATCAAACCTTACATTAATCCAAGGCATTAGAGGGGTATCCATCTACTAGCAGTGCATCCCATGGAGAGTCTTTTTTGAAGAAGGAAAAGAGAGGGAGGCTATTTTATGAATAGGATGTCTTACACATGAGATGTACTTTTTTTTAGGCCGATATGGAAATTGACGCATTTTTGGCATTGTATATAAGCATATATAATATTTATCGAGCATTAGAAACTGTGTGTAGATTTAATTTTTTTTATGACTATCAAAACAATCTATGTATTATTGACATTAGACACATGTTCCTATATTATATTCCTATCATGGTAATATATCTAATTTATATTTTGTATTTATTTCATTGTGTGTTATTATTAGTGTTGTTTTTATCTTCTAAATTATTATCTATTAGATCTTATATTTAATGTTATACACACAAATGAGGATTAACAAATTGCTATTTTAAATGTTATAAGTCTCACTTCTCCCATATTTTTTTCAATTAATTTTTTTATTTCATTGTGTGTAGTGGAAATGACTAATGACACTCTTACCACTTAGGCTTAATGGACTCATTCTCTTTGTACCTATTTATTATACACTTTGGAGACACTTATTAGGATCATTAAACCTCTTACAAAACTCTCACATTCATTCTCTAACTTATTTCATACATTCTATTCATAAACCTCCTCTCACTCTTTCACTATCTTCTCACTACATGATACTCTTAGGTTTTAAGTATCAAAACTTGATATAGGTCTCAAGGATTTAGTCTTATATCATAAGTATCAAGGAGTTAGTCTTTTTCATAGATTTTATTACATTTTCAAGTCACACCTACCTTAACCTATTACAATCACTCAAACACACTTCAACATTCGATTCTACATATAGGGCATAATAAGGCACAAGAAGGCACCCTAAACAATAAGATAACCTATAGGCATGTGATAGTAACAGGGAGTATTAGTTCAATTTCAAATCTCTCATGCATCCTCTAAGAGATTTGAAACTTCCTTTGTTGATGTGACCATTTTCCAAGTCCATAGATTCAAAGGCATACTTGACAAGATTAAGACATAACTCTTACTTTCCTTTGCAATGTGAGTGTTAATCCAAAATAGGGTATAAATAGGGTTTATTTATTCTAGAGGACTGTATGTTGATTCTTTACCATTAAATTATATATAAATAATAATTAACCTTCCACCTCAATGATCATTCTCAATGTATATATCATTATCTACACCAAATTCATAATCCCTTCATGAGAAACAACCATTTACTTTCATATTAGACTATCATAGGCAATATAGGGTATATGGGTATATGTATTACTCATTTATGTGTAGGTATGTATAGGTTAAACATGTTCAAAAATAATATCATGATTACTCATATGTTACCAACTTGGTGTAATCACTCCAAGATACCTTCCTTGGTTGTGACCTATAGTCACTTCTTGGTTACCACCTATAGTTATTCATCCACCTGCAACCTTATACAAATGACAACATATTCATTACCTCAAGGTCCATCAAGGATAACATGAAATTAATTAAATCACATAAAATAAATTAATAATCCAAAATAATTCACTTTCTAGGTCAATAGGTCAATTACTCAATACCAGCTAATAGGTTAATTACCACCTAATAGGTCAATAGGTCAATAGGTCAAAGTTGTCAAAGTTGTTAAAATTGTCAAAGTTTTCAAAGATGTCAAAGTTGTTAAATTTTTTAAATTTTTCAATGTTGTCTAAATTTTCAATAGGCCAAGAGGTCAATTACTTAATACCACCTATGATGTCAATAGTTCAATTAGCACCTAATATTTCAATAGGTCAAAGTTGTCAAAGTTGTCAAAATTGTCAAAGTTGTCAAAGTTGTAAAATTATCAAAGTTGTGAAAGTTATCAATAGGTCATTTGGTCAATAGTTAAATATTTAAATAGGTCAAAGTTTTCAAATTTGTCAAATTTGTAAAAGTTATCAAAGTTGTCAAAATTATCAAAGTTGTCAAAGTTGTCAAAGTTATCAAAGTTTAAGGTGTGGTTACATAACTTTCGTTTCAATGCTTCTTGAAAAAAAAATTACACAACCAACATGTTTGATGGGGTGGATAACATCTGGGACTAGGTTCTTGGCCTTCTATCATTCCATATCGACAAACCCACCATGCATTTTGGCATAAAGAACATCATTCCAAATACCAAAAAAATGCAATTTTTTAGCCTATGTTTAAACATGCATAAAATGAAAACTTTAAGTAATTTACATGAACCACAAAATCCCACACATAAATATTTAATCCATATCATTTCACCTTGGATCAGTCATGTCGAATATTTGATATCAATCCATTAGATAAGTTGTAGTGAGAGGTCCAAAAAATGCATGTTTTTATCTGTGAACAAGCAACTTCACGAGCTCCAACTAGCATTTCTAGATTCAAGACATTAACCTATGAATATATAATTTTTATCACATACAAATATTTAAATTACATGTTATCACACTACCATGATGTTTGAATCCACCTGGAAGTGCATTTTCACTACCATTCGATAGTGTAAACATTAACAACAAATATTGTCAAAGTTCAAGTTGTGGTTTTAGAACTCTGCTTCTAATGTTTCCTAAGTGAAAAATGACACTAAAAATACATTAGAGAGGGTGTAAAATTTATGAAACTAGGTTCTTGGCCTCCCATCAAGCTTTATCAACAAACCCACCACCCATTCTAACCTCAAGAAGAACCTTCCCAATAAAAGAAAATTGTAATTTTTTAAGCCTAAGTTAAAACTTGCATAAAATAAAAAATATAAGTCATTTATGTGAACCATAATATCCTTACCATACCTATTTAATCCCTCTAACCACACATTATATCACTCAACTGGAATATTTGAGATCAATCCGTTATAATGACAGGTCCAAAAATTCAAGTTTTTGCTAGTGAATAACCAACTTCTCACGCTCCAACTGGAATTTTTATCTATAGGGAATCCAAATAAAAATATATAAATTTTATAATGTACATATAGGTAAATTACATGTTATAACACCACCACAACATTTGAATCCACCCATAAGTGTATTTTCACTATTGTTTTGAATAGCAAAAACACTAACAACAAATGCTGTAAAAATTTCAGTTTTGGTTACAAAACCCTAGTTTCATGATTCCTAAGTGAAAACTAAAAGCACAAGTATTTTCATAAGGGTGTATAACATAAAGTGCCATGTTATTTTCCTCTCATCAGATCTTATTAAAAAATCTACAACCTATTTTGGCCTCAAGAACACCCTTTCCAATATAAGAAAAATGCATTTTTTTAGCCTAAGTTCAAACATGCATAAAGTAAAATTTAAGTCATTTAAATGAATCATAAAATATATAAAATACCTATTTAATATAAATAATTAAACCCTATATAACTTATGTTGAATCCTTGATATCAATCTGTTAGACAAGTTGCAGTGATGGGTCCAAAAATGCAAGTTTTAATCTGTGAACAAGCAATTTCTCAAGCTCCAACTAGCATTTCTACCTCAAGGACCTCCACCTATGAATATATCACTTTGATAATGTCCATATATGAATACTAAATGATATCACACTTCCATGACATTTGAATCGACCCCAAGTATATTTTCACTACCATTTAAGAGAGTAAAAACACTGACAACAAATATTGTCAAGGTTCAAGATATGATTACAAAACTTGAATTCAGATGTTTCATGAGTGAAAAATGACACCAAAAACACATTCGGGATATGGATAATGTCCATTAATATGTTCTTGGGTTTTTTTTTGTCCTCAATCAACAAACCCACTACCTCTTCTAGCCTTAAGAATACCCTTCCTAATACACAAAATATATTTTTTCTTAGCCTAAATTCAAATATGCATAAAATGAAAACTGTAAGTCATTTATGTAAACCATTGGATCCCCCACGTTATCCTTAATTTTTCTAATTACACCTCAAATTAATCAAGTGGAAGCTTTAGATCAATCTGTTAGACCAGTTGTAGTGACAAGTTTAAAAATGCAAGTTTTTGTCAGTCAACAAACAACTTCTCAAGCTCCAATTGGCATTTCTACCTCAGGGAACTCCACCTATGAATATGTCATTTTTATAATTTTTAGATAAGAAAATTACATGTTATCACACCTCTGTGACCTTTGAATCCACCTAGAAGTGCATTTTCACTACTATTCCAGAGAGCAAAAACACTACCAATAAATGTTGTCAAAGTTCAAGTTATGGTTGTAGAACTCTAGTTTTGATGTTTCTTGAGAAAAAAATGATATTTAAAAAATGTCTAAGGGGGTAGATAATGTCTAAGAATAATTTATTATACTACTGTTAGGCCCGACCAATAAACCCACCACCCATTTAGCCTCAAAAACACACTTCTCAATACAAGAAAATGCATTTTTAGCCTAAGTTGAAATACCCATAAAACATAAGCTTCTCTTAGCTTCAAGAATATATAATTCTTTACTGATAATTCTAACCATGTGAAGGTGGAAGCTTATCTAACACCACTAACCTACAAAAAAAGGTTAGTAAGAAATTAAAAATGAAATTTATACATGTACTACCTAGAAAATAAAAAAAAATTGGTAAATTGATTACATCTACTTTAGAAAAGTCAATGTACCTCCATATGTCAATAAAAAAAATGACTAGGATCTACTCGAATATTGATATTATCAAGAATAGATTCATGGTCACACTTGTGAACTTTCCACAGTTTCCTATTTGATGGCCTCCCATGATATTTTTGTAATAGAATATACATTTCAAGAATCAAATTTAAATAGTGTAGTATCTTCCTGTGCATATCAAACTCTTCAAACAACCATTGATTTAAACTTTTATAAGATATTGTCGAAACCAAGTTTTAGTGACTATCACTAACCCAGTGGGATAGTCAATGTTTTCTCCATTTATAACTAGGGATTCAAGTTTTTATTTCTCTCTACACACTAACACAAGTAGTAATCAATGCCTTATTCATTATCTTCATTTGCAATAACTACAAAAACATGCCCTCTATCATAAAAAAACATATTTAGTGACAATATGAAGATATATTTAATGAGAATAAATTGTGCACATTAAAAAACATTCTACTTGGATGCACAAATCATATACATGGTCCAAGTCATTTGATGATGTCATATTTATAATTTTCAATATTGTTGGACCCTAATATGTGTTGATTGAAATTAATGGTTTAGAACTCCAATCCTCCACCCACTCTTTTGACTCATATTCATTCTAAACAAAGTCTATTTATGCACAACATACTCATGCCAAGTGTCTCGTATGAGAAGTCCAAGAGCTTACATTTGAACTACAAAATTAATGGAGGTCACTTGAACCCATTATAGTCATACAATCCTCATACTTTACCGAGTGTTATTTCTTGATTAACTAATAATTTCAATGAATAGTATAATTTAGTTGAGGACCATCACATATATTCTCATTACACCAATCAGCCATAATTTTTGCATCTATCAAATGAACACCCTCTTCAAATTTCAACTCCCCCTTGAAATAGCTCTTTTTACAAATTTTGGATGGCCAACTTTGGTGAAACTCTAAATGCATTCTACAGTAATGTTAACATTCATCCTATTTAAATAATAAAACATTCATGTATTTTTGAATTATGATGTGCAATTGTCTGATTAAATGTAATTTTTATTGAAAGTAATGTTCTTCTAACTCAATTGGTCATAGAACTTCTAAAATCAACCTTGCACATTCTCTAAAAAATGTGATCTATTATCATTGATATAGAAATGATACTCACTCAATATTTATTATTGTTTTTTTGTACTATTAGCTACATGAATGAATGTTATATGTATGGATATGGTAACTTGTAATGAGTTATAATACTATGATTGAACTAATATTTTCAATTTGAATGTGTAATTCCTAGAAAAATCAACCACTGGATCAATAAAACCACTTGGGAATTTATCCTTGCATATATTGAAATGTTCATCCAACCATCTAGCCCTATGTATGTGCCTTGTATAGTCATAAATAATCTTCTCCATAAATTTGATCAAAAATCCTTAAATATATATCTTTTTTTGTAATAAGCTCAAACTTTTTAGATTCTTTGCCATCTTTTACTTTATAAGTCATTAATTTATATTTTCTTAAACTAATTAATTTCTATCTAATTTTACTTGTAATCTCCTCATGGATACATTTTTTTTAAATTTGGCAATCCACCACAAGTTCTATAATTTCCATTTAAACATGATTTTTTGTTAAATAATTGTGCCTCAGCGCTTTTACAAAAGATATTTGGAATAAATTCCTTGGATGACTTTGATGTAAATTCAATGCCACACTCCTACAAAATATTAATATAAAAAGTGCAATGAATATGGTGAAATACACCATAGTGCATTGAAAATTAAACATGTTGCCTACAACAACAAGTGGTGAATGTGTGATTTATTTTAACATTAAAATGTTTTTTCATCTCAAAATATATTTGACAAATAGAAATTTTTGGATGTTTTTCCAAAAATTTAGAGTATAATTGTGTTTGAGTAATACGTAATAAATGTTTTAGATGGATTTATGGTTACGAGACCCAAATATTTTTTTCACATCTCTTCTATTAGGCAAAACTCTTGTAATTTATTTCCAAAATTGAACAAATAACTCTTTGAGCTATAGCCCTATATTTTTATGGAATTCTACCAGAGAATGCCCAGAGCTCATTAGTATTAGGTTCATTAAGTCTTTCATGTCTTGTAGTTACTCTCATTAATGTTTTTTGTTTATATCAATTATTAAGCTTGTTTTTAAAATCAATCAATTTTTCCCTATTTCATCACTTACTACACAAGTTGTCATTATACATTGATTAGTATTATAATCTTTGTTGTGTACTCTCGGGCCTACATTATGATATGCATCATGTATATTTTCAAAGATTTCATCATTTTCATCATCCATGTTAGATATTCTTAGTCTTAATATGTATATTATAGGTCTCATCTTAATCAATTTTATCAATAAAACAAAGTAATTAACATCATTTAATATCATACTCTAAATTACGAAAGAAAGTATCCCAAATTTGTTGAGCTAGTCTTCTTGAATCGAAATAAGACATTTTATTATGCATTGTTTTTATAATATTTTCATCAACTTCAATTAAGTACTTGTCTTTTCTATGCATAATTCTTGGAGGTGTTGTGAATGGTGGAATTTATTGAGAGCGTGTTTCAAAACTATTATTACTTTCATTATTTAGAGGTGGGATGACGTTTTATTCATTGCTAATTTATTCATTATAAGTTTCGATGAAATTTTATTGATGATTAATCTAATCATTATTTTTTTCCATAAAATTTTATTCATTCATGGGGGGGAGAGGGTGGGGGGGCGCACGGGCAGGGTTTGAAGCATCTTACATAGACTCATCATCAACAAAATCAAAAAATGTAAACTTTGAATGTGAACTTTCAACATTAACTAATTTATTTTTTTTTTAATTTCATTATTATTCATTTTATTATGGTCAATTTCATTATTATTTATTTCATTATGGTCAATTTCAGAATTATTCAATTGATTATAGTCAATTTAGTCATTTTTTAATTCATTATCATCAATTGGATCATTATATATGGCATTTGGTTCATCAGGATTCGGGTTTGTACCTTATTTACCATGAAGTTTTCACATTTATAGATTGCACTTCTCTCTCAAATATTCTAATTCCTCTAGTGTTTTCTTATTCAATAACTTCCTCTTCATCTTCAAATGTGATTTGGAACCCATTAGAAGGGACAATTGACAAATTTTCAAAGGTTGAATCAAGTACACAAGTATGTAGATCTCAAAAAAGTATGCATAGAATGTTTGTGGGGATAGAAGTCTCTATATGGGTTAAAAAGAGTCATTGATAAATGAGATTAAACTAAAGTAATAATAAAATAACAGTGTTATGTTTTCTATAAGGTTCTGGACCATCAAACCCATTATGAATATTATATCAATAATAATGTGATCACATTATGTAATAACGTGATCACATTATTTTCAATATAAGCTTTGGGGTTGGTAATTTTCAATGAGAACTGAGTGTTTCCTATGTTAAGAATAGCATGATCATGTTATTAAATAATGTGATTGTGTTATGTTTAATACAAATCAAAGATTATGTATTAGGGACTAAGGCACTAGTGCATAGGGTTTATGGATTAGTGATTACAATTTATGTTTTAGGGATTAGGGATTATAATTTATGTTTTAGGGTTTAGGGATTGGAGATTAGGGAATGTAGGATTTGGGTTTAAGGGTGTATATATGGTCAAATTGCTATATGTTATGTGACAACATATTTTTTAATACAAAGGAAGTTAAGTCAGACTAAATTGATAAGTAAATATGGAAAGGTTTTGGTTTACAATTTAGGTCATAGTGTTTAGGGCTTAGGTTTAGGGTACATAGGGTCAAAAACTAGATTGATAAGTTCCAAGGGATTTATCCACATGTTTTAAAGTTTAAATTTATGACATATCATGAAAAAAATAGTTATATTATAAGGCATGTGCATTTGTGGCATGTAGTGGGCATTAGGTCATTAGGCTTACAATTTATATTTTAGGGATTAGGGATTAGGGCATGGGGTTTAGGTTCGAGTACTTGTATATTCATTTATCTAATTTCTCTATGCCATATGAACCTAATTCTTACTAAAAAATATGTTAATTGGTACTAAATTTATTGGTAAATAGGGAAAGCTTATAGTTTATAATTTAGGGTATAGTGTTTAGGGTATCATATAGATTGAGTGAATTAGTCAAATGGGGATATTAGTCATGTGATTTAGGCCAAACTGAGCTTTGTAAACTTAATTATTATTCTATAAATGATGTTAATTTAGGCTAAAATTATTGGTTCAAGGTTTAAATAGTTTATATTTATGGTTTATAGTTTAGTGATTAGTAACTTTAAGTATTAGGGCTTAGGGTATAGGTTTTAATGTATATTTATACAATTGTGTAGGTAATTGGAAAAAACTTGGGAACCTTGAACCTATTTCTATTTGTAAATAATGTGAATTTGTGATCAATTATCACTCACATCATCATAGATTGAGCCTATGAAGTCAATTGTGGTAATGAGTGTTGTAATTTTAACCAAGTTCATCCATGTGAACATAATTATTACTATATATATATATATATATATATATATATATATATATATATATATATATATATATATATATAAGATGTTAATTGGGGCTAAATTTATTAGTTTAGGGTTTAGGGCTTATGTCTTAGGGTTTAACATAAATGGTACAGTGCTTCTATGGTTAAATTTAAATGGTACAAGGTAACTTAAGGTTTAATATATTGGATATGGGGTCAAATCACTAAGGTAATTAAATAGCATTTGTGCTAATTAAGACACCTATTTATGACTTGATTACCTTCATGTTTGCATTTTTGATAAACATTAGGGTCAATTATGTCATGTACATGTTGTATACATGTTATACCATTAACTAAGCCATAAATTTGGTTTAGGGGCTCAATTTTTCCCAAATCTCATAAGTAATTACACAAATTGAATAATTGGATCAATTCATGATAGAAGATTGATCTTTTGATTTTGCCCCAAATCATTTCTTCCTATTAAAGGTGTTCAAATTGGCCTCAAATGCCTCCTTGATTAAAAGAATCAACTAGCTCCTCCTCTTTGGTTAATTGGGTTAAAGGGGCTAGAAATAGAACTAATTTACTTTAGATGCACAACTAAATTATAACTCTAAAGGCTATATCCATAGGTTTAAAAGTGCATTTTATGACATCTTGTGATAAAATTAGTTATATTGTAAGACATGTATGTTTGTGGCATGTAATAGGTATTAGGGCATAGGGAACTCTTACAATTTACGTTTTAGGGATTAGGGATTAGGAAATAGGGTTTAGGTTAAGGAACTATATATATTAATGTCTAATCACTAGATATGCCATGTGTTCCAACCTGATTCTTACTACAAAGGATGTTAATTGGGACTAAATTGAAGTTGGTAAATAAGGAAAGTTTATGGTTTACAATCTAGGTTTAGTGTTTAGGGTTTATGATTTACAACATCTAGGCTTTAATGAATATACAGGGTTTAGGGTATATAGGGTCAATCTCAAAGATAATTGAGGATAATTTGAATCACTTAGACCCATTTGTGACTATATAATGCATTTCTGGGTTGTCACTATACCATGGATTTTATCATGAAGATTGATTGAATTAATCAAATGGGGCAATCAATTGTGTGATCTTGGCCAAATTAAACCCTGTGAAATTAATTCTTAGTCTAAATGATGTTAGTTTAGGCTAAAATGAATGGTTCAAGGTTTAAAGAATTTATATTTATAGATTAGAGTCTAGAGATTAAGAATATTAGAGATTAGGGATTAAGGTATATAATGTACAATCATAATGGTAATTTGGGTAATTTTTAGCTCCTTAAACTTATATTTGTGAATAAATAATGTGAATTAGGGATTAATTATCCCCCACATTATGACATATTGAGCCTATGAATTCAAATATGGTAATGATTGATGCAATTTTAGCCAAGTTCATCCTTGTAAACCTAATTATTACTATATATAAAGGATGTTAATTGGTGATAAATTTATCCTATGGGCCTACTAAGCCTCAAGGTAGGGAATTTCATCCATATGATATCAACTAGGGATCTGAGTGCTCACCATATTAAAATTCAATTTGGTATGCAATTCAATCCAACAAAGGCATGTGCAAGGAATTACATTCATATATAATGGAAATTGGGGCTTACTTAGCCTTGATTGCATACCATATTAAACCAATTGAGTATTTGTTTTCATATGATACATAATTGGGGTCAATCGAGGCTTGTCCAAGGAATTGTGTCAACATAATTTTAATTAGGGCCCTAATTGCACACCTTATTTAAATAATTGAGTGTTTGATTGAATCTGATATGATATCAGAACCAATTAAACCCTCTATAAGGAATTACATCCATCTAATAATAATTGGGATTGTTATTGTGTACCAAATTCAACTAAAATAATAGTTTATTCAATATGATATATGAAATTTAGTCTAAATAAGCCTTGTGTAAGAATTTTAATCTTTCTACTATCAACATGAGGCTCTGTTGGTCCCAAATACATAACATATTGAATCAACCAAGAATTTAGTTTAGTTGAATATGCAATTACGGCCAACCAAGACTCATGCAAGTAACTATTCATATATATAATCTCAATTACAACTTTGTTAGCCTTGATTATAAACTATATCTAGCTAATCATGCATTTGGTTTTATCCTATACATAATTGGGGCCAACTGAGGCACAAAAGTAATTTTGTCCATATAATGTTTCATTTGAGTTCCATTAGCCCTGATTACACACCATATTGAACCAATTAAGTATTTAAGTTCAATATTATATACAATTGGGGCCACTCTATCCCTAAGAAATGAATTACAACCATCTAATGCCATTTGGGGCTCTAATTACACCATGTTAAATGAATTTATATTTCTTACAAATGTTATAAATAATTGAGGAAAACCAACTCCTATGTAATTAATTGATTTCACCTAGAATGTCAATCGAGGCATTTTCACCCCATGTAATGAATTGTGACATCTAATGTTTATTATGAATATTTTCCCTAGTTTCATATCATATTTAACCAATAAAGTATTTTATTTATTATAATCTATAAATAAAAATAATTGGTCCTCATGCAAGGAATTCCTTCAATATAATGTAAATTAGGGCTTTAATAGCACACCATATTAAACTAATTGAATATTTAGTTCAATTTATAACATAATTAAGGTTAAATGAACCCCAATAAAGGAATTATATCCATATTATGTCAATTGGGTCTCTAATTTCACACCATCTTATAACCAAGTATTTAGTTTAATTTGATATGTAAATGGGGCCAACCAAGATACATCCAAGGAAATATGCCCATCTAACATCAATTTGGGATCTATTGGCTCGATTTCACACCATATTGGGATAAAAGGAATAATAAATTGATTTATAGGTTAATACATCTCCAATTATCATTCAATGCTGTCAATTCTTTACAAGAACATTGGTCTGAAACAACAATCTTAATCAACCAATATATGATCTTAATACTACTAGGCCTAATGGATCCTATTCATGTTTTAGGATGTTTAGAATATGTAATGTGATCTCATTATTAACATGATCACATTATTAAATACCATGATCATGTTAATAATGTAATTAATAACATGATCATGTTATTAATGTGATCATATTATTAACATCATCATGGTATTTAAATTTGAATTGAATTCTCATACCTTTTGGCTTTGAAATGGATTGGATTCCCAAGCCAAAGGCTTAGGCTATCAATATACAGTATATTTTTGAAAGGTATGAAAATAAACAACAAATTTCATCTTTCATTTCTAGATACACTAATAATTTCAACTTAAAATTTAAAAAAATTGATACCATCATGACAAGCATGCTCGCCTCTTTCTAAAAATATGATTTTTATAATTTTTGGACTAATTTAATGTTTCAAACTATGTTTATTTCTAACAATGCTTTTTTTAGGCCACTACATGTCGCAAACATGCATACCTATACATGTTCATGTAATTTGTCTTTCATTGATCTAAGTGAAAATATTATTATATGGTGACCATGTAGGCCTAATTCTACACACACTCAAAATAAAATTTGAGTTTTGTTTCTTTTGAGGTAGTTGGATGTGTTACATGGATGGTTGTACATTTCTTTGTTAGTTTTTAGGATCTATTTACTTGCAAAATTCAGAAAATAAGTATTCATTGAAAAAATACAAAAAAATACATGTGACATGCTATAATATTTTACATAAATTTTCCCCAAAAGGTTTCAAATAATATTAGACACTGCTACACAAATGGTGCACATCACGGTCATCTATGTATTATGTTTTTTAAAATAATATAGGAGTTCTTATTCAAATTTTAGATGTTTGACCTAGTTATACTTAACCATCTTTAAAAAAATAAAAATAAATTTGGAAACTAATCTAAAATGTTACATTTCATGTTTTTACACCATCTTCAAATTTGGACTATAGATATCTCAGATTATTTATAGAAGTTCAAATTTCTAAAATTTTAGAAAAATCATGTCCATGGGTAGGCCACTTTATGTCCATCAACTTTGTGCACTTACCCTATTACACTACCTAGTTATCTATTCCCTACCTACATAGCTTTTGGTATTTAAAATGGAAGATTGGTTCTCTATGGATAGAATGATAAATTAATTTTTAAATCATATATATCATTGAGTATGCCATATCTACTTTACATAGTTGAGAAATTTAGTTTTCGATCATGATGGTCAATGAGGGAGTGATTAGGGATCATGAATGACAATGATGGATGATTAGGGAATGCTTAGAGATGATGAGGGACAATGAGGGCTAATGATGGTGTGAATAGTTACTAGTAGTGATGATGATGTCTAATGAAGGAGTGATTAAGGATGATGAGCGATGATAAGGGTCAATGAGGGAGTGATTAGGGATGATGAGGTGAAATGACAAATTATGATAGATGATGAGGTATTATTAGAGTATGTTTAGGGAAAATGAGGGTAGATACAGAAGTGACTAGGAATGAGTGTGGATAATGAGGGATGATAAGAGACAATGAGGGAGAAACTAGGTATGATGAGGGACAATGATTTTTAATTATGGAGTGATTACAAATCATGAGGGAGGATGAAATATAATTAAGGAGTGATTAATGATGATGAGAAATAATGAGCATCAATGATAGAGTGACTAAGGATTATGAGGGATGATGAGGACTGATAACAATGTGATTAGGGATGATGCAAGATAATGATGGACAGTGATGGTGAATGAGGGAGTGAATACAAACAATGAGGGATGATGGAGGAGTGATTATAGTAATTAAGGACAAGAAGGAAGTGTTTAGGGATGATAAGGGAAGATCAAGGATGATGAGGTAGTGATGGCACCTTGACAAGATAAGATTAGATCTTGTTATTAAAAAAAGTGTGTAAAACCTTTTCAAAATAAGATTTGTGTTTTTCCGCCAAAATTTTGCATATGCATGTCACTCCATCGTTATTCCCTCTAATCATTGGTGTTCTTCCAAAATAAAATATATTGAATGATATAATCTATTAAATTTATGTGTATTATAATACAATACAACCTAATAAACACTTGACTCCCTAAAATAGGTTTGGGTCTCAATATAAATCATTTCAAAAGCACACATATATCTTTCTCTATTGAATGGTCTTATCCCTTAATTCATTGATATATTTTATATGACATATATAAATAGAACAAAAACTTTTCACATTACTCATTAGAGTGTGGGTACACTAATTTTCTCTATATATAGATATCTAAATCAACCCTCGCACTATCTATACGGTGCCCTCACTATATATATATATATATGGGGTCAATCATCAATAAAGCACCCCTAATTTATTATGGAATCTATTTTCAGCCTCAAGTATAGATGGATAGTCTCTAAGTATGGGCTTGACCCACTAGTGTGACATCACCCACTAGTGTGCCCACTATATTATATATTCCTTATCCATATCATTAATAGATAAAAAGGCATAAGGGTAATTGTTTGCACATCACTCATACATTTATCACTATTAAATGATGCAATATATTTTATATCAATAAATCTATAGGGGCAGGGTCACCATTATATATACAGTGAATCGAGCATTCAATGTTTTAGCTAATTTAGGGCCTATATCTATATATGGGCACTCAATAATCCTTATTTATATCTGTAGAGGACAAGGTCCATATCTATCGAAGAAGACTAAATTAATTTATAATAGTAATTGGCAAAGCTTATTTATATATGAGAACTCACTTATCCTTGTCATTTGAGGAGGGCGAGGAGTGTACAAGGGTTGAACCTAAATTTTTTGAGTCATGAGCCTAAATATTTAACGAATTTGTCTACCCCACTTCATCAGATATGGGTATGATCACAACGAATTAATGCCATATCCATATCTCATATCTATATATGGCAGGGTCCCCCAAAATGAATGAATCAATGTGAATCGTATTACATACATAATATGTTTGTATCATTAGATTGTAAAACATATAAATGAATGATATGATGGCACCATAAATCAATAAAAATTGACATAGTCGTGTGACCACCCCTCATTGTATAGATATAATGTTTCATTGGTATTGACACATTGTATATTTGATTTGGAACCATATATATTGGCTGCTCAACCCAACATATGGATTTAGATATAGATTTAGAGTGGGTTCTCTAGTGAGACCAATTAAACTTAGACGAATCATGATCCTGACATATAATGACACAATCCGTTGATATTTTATAGAATGTAAATTATATACTCGATGTCCACGGTGATCATTGTGCAGACCCGTAATTAATTGGATGACGGTGTAATATATTTGGGGTTTGTTTTAGTCGGACTCATTGTATTTCTAAGCTACGGCTTAGTTAATTTGGGTTTCGTATTAGACTGTAGACTTTAGCCATGTGGTGCACACATATCATACAAAGAAAATCTGGACTGTAGAGTTCCACATCGATAATACATGATTGATCTCACGACCACATAGTTGAACATTAAATTAATAAATTGATCTGGGAGATGTTACAATTTATGTATTCTACATAAAATGTTATTGATCAAATACTCATTCTTATAGCATGTAATTGTCTTATCTAGACTATTACTCTCTTTAATTTTCTTTAATAATTATTATATATTTCTTCAAAAATCTACATCATGTATTAACCAGATCTTCTTGATGATGATATGATTCTTCATTTAATCTTTTTTTCTTAGGGGGTGTGGTGGGAGAAATTCAAGGGTTAAATGTGATGGTTGTGAATTGGTTTAAGATAATATTAATTATAATATGAATTTTTTTGATGAATTCGTAAAAATTTTGTGAGAAAATTTATATTGGATAGTCATTATAAAAAATTTGTAAGAGGGTGGGTTGATAGTCAAATTAAACTATTTAGTAGTATGTAGAATATTATAACTTTTTTATTTATTTGATTTTTGTAAAATTTAATCCAGTATGGAAGTTGACTTCATTTTTTGGAACTTTGTATTTAATAAGGATAATCACATAAAAATATTATGATCATTAAATATT
This sequence comes from Torreya grandis, assembly GCA_037957365.1. Classification (NCBI taxonomy): domain Eukaryota; kingdom Viridiplantae; phylum Streptophyta; class Pinopsida; order Cupressales; family Taxaceae; genus Torreya; species Torreya grandis. The sequence goes on from JARHVA010004125.1 coordinate 1,622,179, forward strand.
ATTTAAGTAATTATAATATTAAAAAATTAGGTATGTAAAAATTATCAACATAAAATAAGGGTATTATACGTCAAGTCCTTGCAATTATTGTAAAAAATTATTACATGAAAGACGATAAAATGGACTCTATACATGTAATATGACATGGTAGACTAGTAGTTGTTGCATACATACTATAAAACTCTGTTGTGATGGTCTTTTTTTTTAATAATAAATCAACTGACAAATTGATAAATAGAAACTAAATTATTGATTTCAACAGGGAGTACTCAGTGATAAAACCACATAAAGAAATATTGAGATGGATATAACATTTTTAAATTGTCAATAATATTTTAAAAATGAGTCAGATATTTTAGATTTTTTAAAGTATGCGGCCCGCTGTATTTGACTTGATTTTTGAAAGGAGTCGTATGTGGGCGCCGAGAAAAACACGTAAGTTCTAATGATTTTTTAATCTTTTGTGCGTCTTTATACATCTTAGTGGGCCACAATGTGTCCACTAGTGTGGCAATATTCGTAAGATTTGATTTACTTAATTGTAGTGAAATGTAAATTGAACATTTGATATACTAATGATATTATTTTTATTTCATTTTATTTTCGGTTGTTTATTTCATTGTTACTTCCATTTTTATAACATATATATTTGGTGGGGTTTTATTTTGGATACAAATCTTATACTTATCTCTGCAACTGTATTGTAATTAACATAAAATATTATATATATTAATTAATTATTGGTTTTGTTTTTAATTGGATAATGTATTTTTTTTTAAGGAAGAAAATAATTTATAAATTTTTTAAGATTTTTTTTTTTCTATTTAATTGTTTATAGAAATGGCTTTTTTATATTATAAAAATAAATCCAAAAGATGCAAACTTTTTAAATCTTTATAAGAAGTAATGTTGGGAATTGGGTTAAGCTTAATGGTGATCTCTATTATTGGTAATCTTGATTCTTATATTTCTTACCATGATTGAATCTATCTATAAAAAGATTTAACGAAGTCAAGTTTATGTGTTAAGGTGAAAACTCTATTATATTTACTATGACACAAAGTGAATTTAGTGTCAAAAGTTAGTGTTGATTTAGTATCTAAAATCGATTATTTGTAATAATTTGATGGTGACATGGTAACGACCCTCTTCTTCTAACCTTTGCTTAGACCCATTGTTTAGTATTTATTAGGGTTGGACACATTAATTGAGTTATTTTATATGATTATGGATCATGTTTTATTTCATGCACCTCATGATTATTTCATATTGAATCTTGAAAAAATATTTTTTTATTATGATTATTATTCTTTTGGTTGTATCTATGGATATAATAGGGGTATTGTGATGAGTTTGGTTTATGTTTAGGGAATATGAGTTCTTGATATGTTCTAATTTTATCTATACATTAATGGTGAGATGATTTGGTAAAGGTTTGCATTGTGTCTATCGAATGGTTATCTAAGTCGACGTAGTAAGACAAAGAGGTTCAACACTAGATATGCACAATGAACATAGATATTGAAAGTGGGAATTGATTATGACAATCACCTTGTATGCAATTAATTCATGTGATGCATTAGCTACATGAACACTTGGCACTTTATACCATACTGGCATAAATACAAAGAAATACATTATGTTTAAGGATGAACAATCATCTACATGTCCACTACATAATGAAAATGGGAATAAAAATAATTAAATAAATTATCATTACCATTAAATTGAAAATATGAAAAAAAATCACTAAAAAAATAAATATATAAATGGGCCATAATTATAAACAAAATTTGTGATCACTAGAAGAGGAAGCCACACTCCATGTTGTGGAAATAGCATCGATAAATACTCAAATGGAATAAAATATAAAAGTGACCAATAAATATAAAGGTTTAAAAATCAAAATTAAAAGGATATCACCTGTGGCTTTATAGTATTTAATATGAAATTTGATTGCATGAAACTTAAATAAGGGTGACTGTAGGAAGAAACATAGTTAATCATATAGTCTGAATTAAAATAAATGTAAACAGAGAAAGAAGTGTGCAAATGAAATCACTGATGTTAAAAACAACCTGAATAATAATATTGATCTTCCTAAATACATAGCGACGATAAAGTTTTTTCAAAAATCAATGGGGAACAGATTTATTAAAGTAAAGTAAAATAATTATTTAAAATAAGAATTCCAATGAAGAAAACAGTTAGTAATTAAGGGGAAAAACATAAGGAATCATAAAAAATATTATATTTTTGAATATTCTAAGGAACGGGGAACTATAAAAATGCATTTATTTACAAAGTTCAAAGTAGATTCAAATATGGCAACATATTTTTGTTGTAAAAAAACTTATTTTTCATGAGTGGATCATAGATTGTTCGATAGATAGAACAATTGGGAGGAATCTTCAATATATTCTTATAAAAATATTAGATTCGCTTTGTAGGTGGTGGGGTGAACCATAACACCAAATCATCTCTTTATCTAATATCATTTAATTATCTTGTTGATATAATTCACACATAAAATTTAGCCTCATAATTAAATGCACACATTCTAAACCTTTGATAATTTGTTTACTTTCAATTTTTAAGAAAAATGTTATTAATAAAATATTTAATATGTTGAATGAATAATATATGGGGTGACTATGAAGGAAGTAGGGATAAAAGAATAATTAGAGCTTCATGTTGCACATTTCTATGATTAAATAGACTTTTCTCATTTTAATCATAGAAGAAAAGATAGAGAAGAGGACATATGTGGGGGATTAAGTTGTGACAATTGAGGATAAATGGGGTTTGAATTATTAAGCTACCTCTTTCCTTAGTAAAATAGGCTTGCACGTTTTCAAAAATATATGTGTGACCAATTTTTTTCTCTTAGAAATGATAAAACTATATATAAATTATAAATTACAAATAATTATAATTTTTTAATTGCATATTAATCTCTTATATGTATTTTTTAAATTCATACATTACGTAAAAGGGAGCTGATTTGGTGTAGCTTTTCTGATAGATTGGAGCTGCCATTAAAGATAAATTTAAACCAAAATTTGGTATATACATTCTATACTTCCATTGAATTATATATAACAATTTAGTAAAAAGTGTGACATATATTCCATTATACTTGTGAGGTTTTTGGAATAAAAGTAATTCTCTCTTTATTCATTTGAATTTTATATGTTAAACAGTGATCATAATAAAGGCATGTATATATTCTATTATACTAGCAAGGTTTTTGCAATAAAATTAATTGCCTCTTTAATATCTAGGTATTTATAACAATATTATTCATTTAAATTTCATATGTTAAAAATTAATCACAACAAAGTCATGTTTCCAAGAAGCATGTAAAATATTTAGGTTATTCCTTACGCATGTAAAATGTTAATCACTTATTTTTTCTTTCCTAACTTTAATTTTCCCTCTGATCCACAAATTATAAGAAAGTATATGTCTTATACGATAACATTTTATACTGAATTATTTTAAAAAACAAGGGAGAGAGAATGCGAAGGGTCTTTTTAAAATTCAAGGTTGAGGGATGAGAAGAACTTACTCTTATTAGATCAATCATCTTATATGAAATATTGTAGTTGCTCAAAGTAGGTGACCAAGATGAAAAAAAATTCTCTAATTTCTCTAAAAGTAATTAGAAAAACAAAACCTCTTGTTTATAAAACAAATAAGGAGTCATTTAGATGTTTGAAACTCCACCAACATAGCCTTGTCCAAGCCTCTCTAAATTTTGGTCACATGAAATATTCTTCCACATTATTTGTGAAATATTTCTTCTAAAAACATTCAACACATTGGTGGTGAAAATAGAGGCCACCTCTTAATTGACACTACTCATTATCCATCCGAGCATCATTAAGAATAATGAAATTCCACATAGTCTTGGAGAAAAGACCTATGGGAGACCAATTTTTTTAATTTTCCCTCTTCTATTAAAACTACACTCCCAAATGTCATCTACATTTTGGCTTCTTTGATGTAAATTAAAGGTTACATCAAAGGAAGTTAAATTTAGACCATTTCATAACTAAAACACACTACATAAGCTTTGAGAAGAAATTCTTGTGGGATGTTATATAAATAATAGGCATGGAGTGCCAAGTCCCTGTGGGGTAATAGCTTTAATGAATGATATGAATCTAGTGAATGAAAAATGTAAGGACTCATACCCAGACTGGTTATGTAGAAGGTAACCAATCATAGTTCTAGGAAATACAATTCCCATTGGTTTGGCAACCTTGCATGTTTTTATCTTCTAGGTAGATCCCATAATCAATGTTTGAATATTGCTAGCCACAAATTTTGCTTACTTCCTAGCAAAGAAACCCTATTTTATTTCATATTCTATCAATCCATGTTTTTTATTTACTTAGATTTGAACTTATATTAAATAAGGAACTGAAAGAAAACATGTCTACATAAAATAAAAATATTTAAATTTAGGATAGTAAGGATATGAATTTTAGCCTACCTTAATGTATGTAATGTCTCCAACTGCAAAGATATTGGTTTTCCCTCTTAATCGTAGAGATTCATGTACTTTGAGGTGGCCTTACTTATCAAAAGATTAATTGAAAATACATTCTTGAAGAAAATATGATGAAACACACCTTCCAACAAACATAAAATGATAATTTGCATAAAAATTCAACCCAATGTGTGTGGTATAAGTGGTGGTTGACTCTAAGAGGATCTACAAATCAATGCATTCATTTAGGTGGTCCACCTCTAATGATAAAAATTCTACTAGTATTGTTAATGTTCTTATACTCTGAAGTCATCTAAGAAAGTATTGGCTTATATTAATTTCAATCTCCATTTCATACAATTCCATAAATTAGATATAAAATTTAATAAAAGAGATATTCATGTAAACACATGAGGATGGCCAAGCCAATAAAACCACATATTTGGATACAGAGGTTAAGGGGGATAATTGCATACGAGAAGTGTTATTTAAGATAAAATTTGACATGGGTTTGTGATGCACCTTTACTCATAACATAGTTAGTATTAATTTTAAATTTGGTATACTAACTACTACCTATTTTTAGGAAATGGGCATATTAAAATATAAGGCATAACTATTATTGGGTATTAAAAAATAGTAATATGTATCTAAAAATGTAAATATTATATTTGTGTTGTAATTTTCATTGATTTTCAAATTAATCTCCTATTTGCATTCCAAAATAATTTCACTTCAACATAAAATGTGGATTCTAAATAGATGCATAGTTAAAAAATATCATGGCTATTTAAAAGGGTGAATTCCTTTGAAGAAGTTTGAATTGTTTTCCCTGAAGCTAGAAGCCTGCCATCAAAGGCGAAATACTCACAAAGCATATCGTTATATTTTTATGATATTATAAGAAGGTCATACTTGGAGTTATGAAGATTATGGATTTCAATTCATTGTCCAAATTTTAATTTTTCTCCTTTTGATATATACAGAAAAAGAAGAAAAGATAAATGGGCAGTGCCATGCACCATAAGAAAACTAAATAAACCACAACACCACTTTAAAATATCCAAATTTATATGAATAAACATATACAATATCTAACGAAAGAAATATAACAAGGCCCATAATAAAAATGTTGGGAAAACATTTCTCACCATTTTTGCATTTTCAAGAGAAAGGACATTCAAAGTAGAGAATATATTTGATGGATATTTATAAACTATGCTATCATTTGATCAATAATATACTAAAATTTATTGAAAAATAAAAGAATATATTTTGTAATTTGTTTTCTAGTTCAATGCAATAACATACATACTTTTCTTCCAAATGAAAAAAATATATTTCACTTTATCTATTTGGGGTTATAAAATGGATGACTATCATCTTTGAAAACATTCTTTTGTAGGAATAATGAATAATCAACTACATATTAAAATTAAGATTTTAGGCTTGATACTAACTTTAGGAAGAACTATTCTACAAAGAACTCTTCAATTTTAACTTATTTTGTAGAAGAAACTTCATATTATTATAAAAGAAATCATTTCAATAATAATCATACAAGATAACTCAATAGCTTCACAATAAGATTTTAATTATAAAGTGTCTGAAAAATTATGCATTGCAAATTATACTAACAAATCATATGAAATTTGTTGTGGACTGCCCAATTATTCCATTTTTAACAATTGGCATGATTTTTCATGAAAGGTTGCATAATATATTTTAAGGATTATAGGAAGATGTTAACTCATAAACCTTGGGAATTAGTTAACTAATGTGGTTAGTGTAGAGAATCAACTCTAAAAGAGTATTAGAGAAAAGAATAATGTTAGTTTTATCAAAAAATTGTGAATTAGGGGCTTTATTTCATAAAAGTTAGTAGTATCTACCATCTTTATTGGAATCAAATGACAAGAAAACCACAAATGCCTAGCCATGATAGAGGCTCAAAATATTGATCAACAAGGTTTTATTTCCATGAAAAAAATGAGGCAATGAAAACTAAGTCAAAATAGCCTAAATAACACAAATTTTCAACTCATACCTTCTTCAGACATCTTCTAATAAATATAGCATTTGGAAAAGTTTTACATCTTCTCTTACCACTGAATGCATCTAAAGCTAAAAACAAATATTATACCCAAAGGGAGTTAAAAAGAATAATTTTTAATCAAGAATAAACATATGCTTAATAAATGAGGGTAAGAAAATACATATTACCTTATTGGTCATGAAAGCCTTATCAGGTTAATTTAACATAGGTGACAAGGTGAAATTATAGTCTAAGAACACTAAGACTATTTCCATTTCAATGCATTAATCATCTAATCAAACATGTCAAGTGATAAATTATGTTATCTTTGAATTAATATATCAGATATGCAATATAAGGATAACTCAAGATCAGAGTGAACATTTCACACATAAGTAAAACCTAAATAATTATAGTCACAAAACTTTTGGCAAGGGAACTATGAAATTACAGTCTACTCATGATAAGCAAAAACATCCTCACTGATTTGAGGATCATTTAACAAGCCATCAATACATTACCAAAAATCCAATAGAAATTCGATAGAGACTTATAGAGATAATAAATGCTGAACTTGGAGAATAAGGTGTTGATGATATCCACCAAGGTAAGGTAGAATTTAAGACAAGAATGGGGGATCAATAATAACATAATTTCACTATGTTCCAAATGCCATGACACTAAAAATGAATATAAGTTGGGCTCTATTTAAGGACATTAAGAGGATTTCCCTACAAATTACTTGTAAATTGATTACTTGTTTTGGATCTTCAATGTATGGGATTTACCTATGAGATTTCATAGTCCAGTGTGTCACCCAATCTCTTATCTTTAAAAAAACATTTCTTCAAAGTGTTCTTAATTCTTTTTTTATCAATGGAACCCATCAAATTTTGGATCATTGGTAACAAAACATGGAGCACATTAGTGTTTTAACTACCCATAAAAAAAATATATCAACTTGATAGAGTTATGTCTATTTAGCATCTATGTATATGATAACCAAGAACAACACATAAAAAACATAAGACATGAATAAAAATAGATAGGAAAAAAATTGGAAGCTTTTAAAATAACCACCAAGTATATTGTGTAATAACACTCTTTTCTCCTAATACCACTATTCCACTCATTTTGAACTACTATTTTTGGAGGCTTCTCCAATCATTCTATAAATCATTATCCAAGTTGAAAATAATAGACATTTTAAACCAAAAAAATTCAAATGGAAAATAGAAACATTTAGCTAACAACTTTTTCTTTAACTGAGATCAGTTGGTCAAGATGGAACAACTACTAATAGGTCCCAATTCAAACCTCATCATTGATATTAGGCTCAAGATATATAACACAGACCCAATGACATGCTTCATAGCCCCCATCTCATTGAAAAATGCATTAAAAATAATTTGTACCATAACCACCAATGTATGACTACCCAAAAAACAAAAATTTCAAACACCCAATGCATCAGATTCCCATTGAAACCCATCCACAAACAAAATAAAGAGACAACACTTCTTGGAGGAATTACAATATACTAAATACAATGAAGAGTTTTTTTCTTATAAAACCACTAAAATATGAAATGAAAATAATTCAAACTAAAAAATGGATTCAAAAACTTAGAAGCCACTTATATATGCTGAAACAAAATAAAAATAATAAAACGATAATAAAATGTGCACAGCTAAAAACCTTTTGTAACCTTAGAGCATGAATTTGTGTGAAGCTAATAAAAAGACCATTTATAAATTTCACAGGCCATCCTTCCTCACTTCACACAATTTGATACTTAATGACTCATATAGAATAAATAAAGTATGACCTAACTACAATTCATTTATTTGTTTTCTTATGTTATTGCTCTCACCCTTATTATTTTTTATTTACAATTGTCTCATTTATTATTCGTTACCTTTTCCCTTCATTGTCATTGCACTTCATTTCCATTTACAAATGGTTTCGCTATGGTCTCCATAATTATTTAGGAGGTTGTGTGTCATTATCATTTTGAGCTCAATGCGTTGGATCAGGTGTATCACCCTTCCCAAACACATAAACATGCTATCCCTGCAACTGCTATTATGAAAATGAGCAAGAACTTAAAACCATATAGCTAATTAGGGAGTTTTAAATAGTAATATTTAATATAATTGATTAAATCCTTTACAAGTTACTTGTGAATACATTGGCATATTTCTTAGTAACAAAAATAAAAAAAATTGATTGGTCGGTGTATCAGGGAGTAACAAATATTAAATGCACAATGAAGCCTACAAAATTTCCCTCTAAGACTAACAAGGTTCTAAAAATAGGCCACCCAAATAATTAAATGAAGTGTCATAGATATACACTTTACACCACCAACCTAACATGGCATGCCATACTTAGAAATTATTAACCTTGAGGTACTCAGCAAGCTACATAGGTTTGAACCTAGTCAACATACAAACACATGCGAATGAAGGTTATCTTTCCAAACAAAGGATTTTTTATGAAAATTTGCCACTCCTAAGTATAATCCAATACATATATCTGCATTATCCTACCCACTCTTTAAAGTATTTTTTTATAAGCTTTTCCATTTTGAACTAATTTTGAGAGTTTCTCTAAAATGCACTTAAAATATGGTAAAACTTGAAATTTTTAATTTCAAAAATGATTTTTGATGGGGGGAGATTAAGAATATTCCAAACTTTGGATATTTTAGGTAAAATTTTACAAGATTTAAGAGGGTTTATAGAGGATGTGTCCATCTATCATAGCACTTTCTTATACAAAAGGTGCCTATTATTTGAGTGATTTGTCCAAGAGTTGTATGGGAATGGCTCTAATAGGGAAGACATAAGAATCTCCAACACCACCATGATAATAGGACCTTAGTGAGTAGGATCCAATTATGCAACATGTAGGAGGAGATGAAAAGGGACTAGAATACATTGAGTTGGAAGTATACCTCAATGTGGATGACGAGGAGGCTGATGACTATGAATTTAATCTAGATTGGCATGAGGATGACTTAGGTAATCTATTCATTTATGCATTATAGCTTATTAATTGATACGACACTTTTAGGATCATTTATATAGCCGATTTACTATTATGATTTTTTTGTATTAATAGAATCAATGTTTATTCTTCTACTTTATGATTCTAGATACCACAACCAGATGGAGGACCATGATCAGGGACACCTTGATCAATATTTTTTTATCTTGGAACATGTATGACCAGAAATGAGCTACTAGCAAATCCTATATTACTTGTAAAGATATGTTATCATAATAACATCTTCACGCCAATGTCCAATGCATCTTTGATGTTAACAAGGTTGAGAGTGGAGGGAAACACTCTCAAGTATAGAGAAAAGATAGTATAGGACTTAGTATATAATGCACATGATGGTATTTCATAGAGGTCAGGGTTATTCTAGATGATGAACAAGATTTAAGGCCTTTTAGGTAGGTGCCAACTAGAGTAGAAACATGAGCCCTCTTCATATAGAGACAATTTCCCAATGCGGTACTAGAAACAAATGCCATTGGATCCACTAACCATGTCACTCTTATGAATTAAGACCCTCCTAGAGAAGGAGGTTGAGATCTTATGTTATCATGCATATCAATACATATTGTATACATTTCTTGTTATATTTGGCATTTTGAGACACTTGGGCCTCTACAGAAGTGATTGCATTGCAGACTTACACTATACAAATTTGTAATTATTAACACACACATACATAAACACACATAAAGACATTTTGGTTTACCTTTTTCTAACATGAAATTATGTGTTATGGGTTTTAATTTCAATTTTTTCTTCTATATTGATACACTTTAGATGACTAGTCATGTGATGATATTCCATTCATTATTCTAATTTTGATTAAATTCTTTCGATGATGCTTATATATGTGGAAAAAAAATGTATGAATATGATGTAATATGATGGATGCTACAAGTGATGACACATTTATTTTGCTACTCACTACACATGTCTCATAATTTGGAGTAGTGGAATGAAAGGAGAGATAAGTATATCCAAGATGGTAAAATATGAAAACCATAGATCAATTTTTTTGAATAAAAAGGATGATGACCTAATTTTTATGAGTCAAAGGGGAAATGTACTTATTTCTAGTGATACAAAATACTAACTTCGTTGTATTCAACTAGGGATAACCAGTGTTGACATAATCAATAAGTGGGATAAAGATACATTTTTCAAATAGGCATGTAGATAAGATTTTTGAATAATTTTTTTCTTTGTAAACTTTTTTTATTTAATATTTCTTTTGCATTTACCTTATATTTTTATTTTTGACACCCTACATTTAGTCTCATGTGACTAGGAAGTCATATGGGTCCATTTCCAAAGCCTAGATGGAGGTGACAAAAGGAACCTCTCTTCAATGTTAACCCCATGCATATAATAATATGTGAGGACTCATCAATAAAGGTTATCAATGGTCAAAGATGTTGGATTTAGTTTTGGTGTTACATAATCTTTTGATAGGAGTGTGTTGTTGTTTTCTAAGTATTTACTCCTAAATCCGAACCCTGTGAAACTGGTAAAATCTAAGGGCTCATCACTGAAAACCACGATTGGTAGTTCAAGTTTCATATTTTTTAGAATGATAATGTTCTAATTTAGAAAGCAATGTAAGAAGAGACTTTGTCATGGGTAAGCTTCTAGACTAGGTTCTAGGCCAACAGTATCCATGTTTTGAAGGAAGATATAGAGAAAATTGGGATAGTTTGTTCATAAAAACTAAGACAACAAATATAATTCTGATTTTGAAATTATTTTTTATAAGATAACAGTATAATGTGAAGATTGATTCATGTCACATGTTTCATTTAGGAAGTTTCATGTTAAATGAATTAACAATCAAATAATCACCAAACACAACATCTAATATACAAAAGAAGATACAAAACATGAAAATATAATGAAATTAAGGCAATGTAATATGAAATAACTAAATATATAAATGATTAAGGTGAAAATATATCATCAATTTACTAAACTCCTTGACCTCTAAAGTTCATAGCTGATAGGATCCACTATTTAAGTCCTCAGTCACTAGGTAAGACCCTAACTAGTTAGGTTTAAACTTCTAACCTTTTTCATTATTTTTATCAATGTGGTTTCTGAGTCTAATGATAAGGTATGATACATATATCAAGTTCTCATGGAGATTTTTATTGTATTTTCTTCTCATGTAATTAATGTATAATATGTTGTTTTTCACATGAACTAGTCATCATTCGTCTAAAGTCTCAAGTTTAACAAGCAAGTAGACCTTAGAGATAAATGTGAAGGCTAGGTATATCAACCCCAAGAGTAAAATAACATTATATTTAAACGTAAATTAATAATGGAATGTCCCATGTGGGTGTTTTAATACTAGTTTTGTAAGCCCAAAGTTTTCAATAAAGCTATAAATTCTAATCTCATTTAGAATATTTGATTATTTTGATCGATATCAACTTTAATTTTTTATTAATAGATTTGACCTAGCCATTAGTCTATGGATAATACAATGAATTTTTTGATGTGATATGGAAATTTTATTTCATACTTTATGTGTTTCATGGTTTTTAAAGGGTGGTCCATTATCTGTTATGATGATTTATTGAGCCTTAAACCAAAAAATGATCTAGTTCAAAATAAATTTTGAAATGGATGAATTAGTAAGAGATGTAAAAGGAATTATTTCTTCCCACTTAGTGAAATTTTAAGTGACCATGTTAATTAAGTGGTTCCCATTTGAAGAATCAGGGTAAATCTTACCTATCAAATATAGACCCCAAGTGGAAAAGGGCCAAGCCATAATGATGGGGTGTAGGTACCAAGGAGTAATGTGGATGTCAAGGCATAAGTGATGTAATTTATTTCATTTCCTAACATATTTGAAGGCATCATGTTTACCATTAGGCCATAAGTGTCCAATTTTATGTATCTTATGAGCAATTGTGCAAAAAACAAAGTGATTGCCACAATACCCACTATGAAAATGTAAAATAGACCCTTTCTGACTCCTCTTTGTATGAAAATATCAATAACGTGCCATCAAAATCCTTTTGGTAAAGCATCATGTCTAAGATGATAGACTTTAAAGTGATAACATGAAGACATCACCTCTATTTAGAGTTGGTCCCTTGAGTATAGGTTTGGTAAGTTAAGTACTGAATGATATCGGCATACTAAGGAGAAGAAATAATATGACATTTTTATACATAATAGAACTAATAATCAAGAAAATAGTTTTCAATCAAAT
>JARHVA010004125.1:1640000-1645000 GCA_037957365.1 Torreya grandis
AGGATCTACACATATCTCTGATACCAATTGTTAAGACCTTAGAGTAAAATTGATTACTTTTGTATAAGCAACTAAACACGGAATTAAACCAGAAGTAATAAGTAACTAGAAATTATAAACAACAAAGAATAAGAGATACGAGAAATAATACAATCTGTATTAAACTCTTCCAAAAGGAAATACAATGAAGAAAACTCTCTTTTTCTCACACCTTGAAGATGTACAGTAATTCTCCCTCAAGAGTTCTCTCTCTCTCTCTCTCAATCAATTACAACCAACTCAACTATTGAGTTACTCCCCCTTTACGTATATCTTCTTGATCTTGCACCTTGCAGATCTTCTTGATCTTGCACCCTACAGATCTAATTAGTCTTGCTCACATTACAATACAGCCCCATGGGTCTCTTAAATAGAACCCAAAGCAGATAATAATTAGAAAAGTGGACTCAAGACTAATTTTATTCTTTACATGCAAACTAACTGTTCATCTAAAATTAGAACAGTTCTAGAAATGCACAGATGACCGATGTCAGTCTGAAGATGACCGATGTTGGCCAAACCCTAACCGATGTCGGTTACTATGTAGTTAGAGATAACCAATGTCGATTAACCCATAAATGATGTCGATTGGCTCTGACTGATGTCAATTACTGTGTAACCTAGCAACCTCAATATTTGCACATCAGTGAAGCTTTTAGCTCCACAACTCAACAATCTCCCACTTGGAGATAAACAACTGCACCTGTACCTGTATAGCAACATCCTTTAACTGGTTTCTAGCTTGTTTCTCCATCTTCAAGTTCAATCTTGAAGACCAACAAAATTTGAATGAAGATTCGACTTCTCCTTTGTTATCGGCTTTGTTAACATATCAGCAAGGTTCTTATCCATATGGATATTTTCCAGCTTCAACTAACCATCCTCCAATACCTGTCTAATGAAGTGCTACTTAAGCTATATATGTTTGGTTTTTGAATGAAAGGCTAAATTCTTTGCCAAATGAATTGCACTTTTACTATCACTATATAATTTTTAACTCTCTTTCTCCTTTCCTAACTCTTCCATGAACTGAGTCATCGATATCATTTCCTTGCTAGCCTCTGTGACTGCAATGTATTCTACCTCTGTAGTAGATAGGGCAACAACCTTCTGCAGCTTTGAAATCCAGCTAATCGCCATTCCACCAATAGTGAACACATATCTTGTGGTGCTTCTCTTGCCATCCAAGTCACCTACCATATATGAATCTACATACCCATGTAGAGAAGTATTTGAACCTCCATAGCATAAATGCCTACTGCTGATCCCTCACAGATATCTGAGAATCCACTAAACTGTTTTCCAATGTTTCTTGCCTGGATTGGCCATAAACTTGCTGACAACTCCCACTTCTTGGGAAATATCAAGTCTAGTACATACCATTGCATACATCAAGCTCTCAATTGCTAAAGCTTATGGAACTCTGCTCATGTACTCAATCTCATCATGTGATTTGGGACACTGTTCTTTGCTCAACTTGAACTATCTAGCCATAGGTGTGCTTACCAGTTTCGCATTCTGCATATTAAACCTCTCCAACACCTTATTCACATAATCCTCTTGAGACAAAATCAACCTATGATTATTCCTGTCTCTCTTGATACCCATGCCAAGGATTTTCTTTGCTGCTCCTAAATCCTTCATGGCAAATTTCTGAGCTAATTTTACCTTTAGCTTAGTAATTTTCTACATGTGTGAACCTGTAACAAGCATATCATCTACATAGAGTAACAAGATAATATAGCTACCATTATCCAATCTGGTAAAATAAGCACAATGGTCAGATTGATATTTACTAAAGCCATGCTTTTGTCATAAACCTATCAAACCTCAAATACCATTGTCTTAGAGCATGCTTAAGACCATATAACCTGGCCTTATGTCTCACTTGTCCATTATCTCCTTCCTTTAACCTATAAACCCATTTTATTTTTAGTGCTTTCTTTCCGACTGGCAACTCAACCAAATCCCACATATGGTTCTCTTCCAAGGAATCAATTTCCTCATTCATGCCATGCTCTCACTATTTTCTAGATTCTACCTGCATTGCCTCATCAAAACTTTCTGGTTCTCCACTATCAGTGAGCAACAAGTAGTATAAAGAAGGGGAATAATGAATTGGAGGTTTACTTACCCTTTTCGACCTCCTCATGGGCATTTGAGACTCATTGACAGCTTGTTGTCCACCCAAATTTCCTTCTGACAGTGACTGATCCTGGTCATCTCTAGTCGATGCTGGTCTACACATAACTGATGTTAATTCCACCTGACTAACACCACCGATGTCAGTGTCCACCTGACCGACGTCATTTTTTACCTTACTGACGTTATTTTCCATCTGACTAAAATTGGTTCCCACCTGACCGACGTCGGTTATCACCTGATCGACGTTGATCTCTGTGTTTTCCTATGAGTGATGATTTTTACTTGCAAGATCATTTTGGATCATAACCTTGTCCAAATCAAGATTTCCCTACTCATAAATATTTAGCCTCTTGAGCTGATCACTATACATCACCTTCTCATTGAAAACCAAGGCTTTCAAGTTCTTAAATATGTCAAAAACATCAAATTTTCTCTTTATGCAATAAACCCATACCTTTCTTGTAGCATCATCATTGAAAGAAACATAATACTATGATCCTCCAATAGAAGCTACTTGAGTTGGTCCCCACAGGTCTATGTGAACAAGCTCCAACTTGTGCTTCTTCTTTGTTGACCCAGTTTTGAGAAACCTCACTTCTATTTCCCAAAAATACAATGCTCACAGAAATCTAGATCTATGCTTTTCAAATCTGAAAGCTTACATTTTGACTTAAGAACATGCATTCCCTTCTCACTCATGTGACCAAGCCTACAGTGCCATAACTTTGCATCTACATCTAAAGTAGATAAACTAGAAGGAGAATAATTAGTAGTACAAGTAGATAGATAAAGTGTACCTACTTTCTTACCTCTTGCTAGTACAAGTGCACCCTTGGAGACTTTCTAAGATTTAGCTGTGAGATTTATTGTTCAACCCTCATCACCCAACTTTCCTACAAAAATTAGATTCTTCTTTAGGATGGGTACATGCATGACATCATTCAACACTCATGTGTTGCCATTCTACAATTTCAACTGCACTTTTCCTTTGCCAAAAATTTGACAAGGCTCATCATCCCCTAAATAAACTTTTCCAAAGTCTCCATGGACATAATCATTGAAAAATTCTCTATTTGGGGTTGCATGGAAAGAGGCACCATAATCTAAAACCCAAGATTCTACTTCATCCAAGGAAAATATAAGAGCATCCTATGCAACAATACCTGCATCATTTACTTCTTTATTACCTTCATGCTGATTTTCTTTCAACCAACAATCTTTCTTTGCATGCCCTTTCTTTCCACAATTCTAGCAAGTTATCCTTCCATTTCTGGATTTGGATCTACTTCCTATCTTTGACCTTGATTTCCATTGGTTGCCCTTCTCTCTTTGCTTTCCCCTGCTTTCAACACTTAAAGCATTACTTAATGTTTCCCCTATGTTTTTCCTATGAATTTCTTGATTCAAGATTACACTGACAACATCATCAACTTTTAAGATATTTGAAGCAAATATAGTATTACTAACTACCATTACCAATGTATGCCAACTTTTAGGTAAAGAGCATAAGATTAAGAGAGCCTTAATTTCAACATCAAAAATTGTCTTGCCTAAATTTAACTGATTTACTAATCCATGAAAATCATTAAGATGACTATATACTGATCCACCTTCTTGCATTTGCAAATTAAATAATTGCTTCATAAGATATACCTTATTCGAAGCTGAGGGTTTTTCATAATTTTTTTCCAAAGTATCCATTAACTCTACTATTGTCTTTGCCTGTGATAAGTTGGAAATCACCAAGAGATCCAAGAGATCCAAGATGCCAGGCTCAACCTTATAGATCCAAGAGCCTTTCTATCAAGAACATTCCATTCTTTATCTTGCATATCTGTGCGCTTTCTTGAAACCCCACCCAACGGTAAGTACAAATCTTTCTAATATAGATAATCTTCTATCTGCATCCTCCATAATTGATAATTCTTGCCATTGAATTCCTCCATTCTTAGTTTACATTCTTCTACCATTGCTTTACTCCCACTTAATCAGAAACCCCTGTGAGTGAATTTTATAACCAACAAACACTAACCTGCTCTGAGTTTTTCTTCAACCTCGCTATGAGCTTTTCTTCAACCTAGCTTTGATACCACTTGTCAGGATCTACACATAGCTCTTATACCAGTTGTTAGGACCTTACAGTATAATTGATTACCTTTTTATAAGCAACTAAACACGAAATTAAATCTAAAGTAATAAGTAACTAGAAATCAGAAACAACAAAGAATAGGAGATACGAGAAACAATACAATCTATATTAAACTCTTACAAAAGGAAATACAATGAATAAATATATCTTCTTCTCACACCTTGAAGATGTACAGTAATTCTCCCTCAAGAGTTCTCTCTCTCTCTCTCTCTCAATCAATTACAACTAGCTCAACTATTGAGTTGTTCCCCTTTTACACAGATCTTCTTGATCTTACTCCTTGCAGATCTTCTTGATCTTGCACCTTGCAGATCTAATTGATCTTTCTCACATTACAATACAGCCCCATGGGTCTCTTAAATAGAACCCAAAGCAAACAATAATTAGAAAAGTGGACTCAAGACTAATTTTAGTCTTTACATGCAAACTAACCGTTCATCTAAAATTAAAACAGTTTTGGAAATGCACAGATGACTAATGTCAATCTAAAGATGACCGATGTCGATCGACCCCTAACTAATGCCGATTACTATATAGCTAGAGATAACCGATGTCGATCGACCCCTAATCGAATTCGGTTGGGTTTGACCAATGTCGGTTACTGTGTAATCCAACAACCTCTATATTTGCACATCAGTGAATCTTTTAGCTCCATAACTCAACACAC
>JARHVA010004125.1:1650000-1677500 GCA_037957365.1 Torreya grandis
TCTCATAATGAAGTTGACAGTCGATTCATTATCTTCTAGTTTGATATGGTGGAATAATTAAACGCTAATCTTGATAAACTTATTTATGACAAAGGACTTAAGGAAGCTAACAATCAATGTTTTTAATAAGTGAATTGACTCCTTGGGGAGGAAGTAATATGAGCCAAGTAGCAATTATTTATTGGATTTTAGGAAAAATCTTGTTAACAAACCCTTCCCAAGGTAAAATATCCTTGACATCCATGGAGTAAGCATTAGCATGTGTATTAAGATATCTCTCCCCTTTGAACATGGGAGGGTCTAGTAGGGGATGTGAGAGAGTAAATCCTCATATGTTGAGATCAAGGGCCTCCTTAAGTTACTAGAGTAGAAAGGTAGGAATGCATATGGGTTAATTAGATAACCAATAGAAGGAATGGAATATTCTTGATAGGGTGAATTAGAATATCTAACTACGTATACTTGGAGAAAGTATGGGAATTTGGAGGAAAATTTTTAGATACAGAATGGTTGATGATTTGTTAAGGAGGGTTGTATGTGGTTAATACACCTCCCATCGAGGTTTTGTTAGGAAATTGATAGGTTAGAATAATTTTGGAAGTGTCTATGTTATGGATTCCATAAGTAAAGATGTGCATGAGGGGCTGGATAGAGGCATAACTTGGTGGAGTCATATGCTCTTGTTCTGGTGGAAGCATGTAATATATTTTTTACAATGGTTTACGAGTCATTTTTTGGACAGGAAAAGAAGAGGAATTAACATGGATAGGTGTATTTACATTCACTCCATGGTTTAGAGATTATTTAATGTTATTTAAATAAATAAATCAACCCACCAATGTATTGATGGGTTCATTTAGGCCATTGGTGGCACCATATCTTGAAGTTTCATGTATAATATGGGTATAGGTGAGAGGTTGGTTAATGTGAATATATTAGTTTAGAAAGGGAGATTCAATGGTAATGGTTAGGGTTTGTACTAGTGGGTTATATGCATTTTTATTCTTGATAACAGGATGTGTAGTTACATGCATACAATTAACTTTATCCTCCAAATAGTGGATCCTTTCAGGTAATGGTCATACGTGGCATAGATTTCCACATCTGGGTTATTTGGGATAATTGATGGCCTAGTAGCCAATGAGGAGTGGTTTTATTCCTTCCAATGAGGGTCATAGCATTAGATTCAGGATGATTGCTAGCAGTTTTGGATACATCATGCACCTTATGAATAGGGATTACAGTCCTGATTTGAGTATTGTGTTAAGAATAATCATATAATTGATGATCTATGTTGGTGTAAAAATTAGGTTTTTTCTAACCTACTAACAAAACCTCATCATAGTTAGGTTGGCTCCTTACATAAACCTTTAGGCCAAGAGATCCATCTAGGTGTTGTCCATATATATTCTAGGAGTATATGGATTCCCACATAATAAATGGAAGGAGAGGGGAATATGTATAAAAGATTAAAAAGAAGGAGAAGAAAGGGGGAAATGAAAAATATGTGTCTTTTTATGTCAAGTTAACCAACCTATATTAATGTGAATAACACATAGTAAATTATGCACTCGAATTCTTGAGATAATGCTAAGACAACCAACATAATGGATGGGTGATAGGTAAAATTATAGATTAGTCTAGTTTTTGGGTGGAATGGGATTTGGGATGATGAGAATCCAGGGTTTCTCATGATGAAATTAGAATATTTATACAATGTCATGTTACTTGTTAAGAGCATCTAGCTGAGTGGAGATACAAATCCATGCTCTTTCACTATCTGAAATAACAAGGAGGCAAAACTCTTGATCAATACTAGGACCAGTGAAGTGGTGATTGCCATTCTGAATGACTCGAGTGAAGATATATAATATATTAGGTTGACTATCCATTTTCAATGTCATACATGAGTGTGAGTGATATATGACAAGAATAGACCTAAGGAAAATAAAAAGGAGGTGAGGGCGAGACTCAAGGCCTAAGACATATTCTATTGATGTACTTAGTTTTAGTAGAGGATGATGATTGATGGATCAAGAATTTTATCTTCTTATTATATGGCACTTAGATCATTGAGAGTGAGATGGGGAATAGGTTTAGTATGGAAAACCTCAATTCTAAGATCAAATCTAGTACCTGATTATGTGTGGATTGTAGGACTATGTTTTCTGACCCTAGGGAAAACACCTTTTTTTTGCAAGACTAACGTGTCTCAGAAAATGTTATCCAAAAGAGACAAGGAAAATTATAAGCATATGAGCTTGTTTTGAAATTAAATTTTAAAAGGACTTGAGGGTACTATTGAAGCAAAGTTTCAGGATACTCATGCTTGGCTTGAAAATTCTTTGATAGTTTATTTATTTGTGTTGTTTATAGGGAAGGTTGACCGAATTAAAATACAATTACTTGGTTAAAATTAATAACTAAAAGTGAAAAATTACATATCACTACATATGAAATGAAATATTGATTCTTTTTAGTATTTTAAACTCAATTTTCAATGCATGTAAGACAAACAAACAAAATCTACTTTAATAATGGAAGCATTAATTTTGATTTTCCTAGATGGAAGGTAAATGCATTTATTTTTGTGATTTTGTTGAATGATATATTGATGAATATAATATGCAAACTATAATTAAATTACTAAAATGCAAGAAACACAAATGAATATTTAGATCCTAAAAAGTAAATCTGATGAAACACACAATAGTTTTTTTTTTTTTTTAATGCAAGATAAAGTAAGTGTTAGTGTTTTTAAATGAATTCACACTAGTTTATATGACTTGTTTTGAATAAAAGTGAATACTTCAATTCTAATTTTCTAAATTAATAAACTAAAATCAATGTTTCTAATTTACTTAAATAAAGAAAATCAGAAGTAAGACAACACATTGTGATTACCTAGGTTTGATAAGGGTTTTTCTCTTTACTAGTGTGTGAGTTTATGTAAATAAGAACTTATTTTCAAACATGAAATTTAAAATTTGTTACAACTAAAATTACTTGATTTTTTTCTCCAATATTTCCCTAGGGTTTGGAATCAAATCTAAATTTTCAGAAAGAATGTATTCAACAGTTGTAAATAAATGAAGCAACTAACTAATATTTATGTGAAATGATGGGAGGGAGAAGTATTTTCCCTATCAAATTTGTATTTTCCAAAATACAGATTTAAGCTAGCACAATAAAAGAAAAAAACATAATACAATCTAATAAACAAATAAAAGAAACTCAAACTAGAAGCCCCCAAATTGATCAAGATGTAAACTAGTTGAAAGTAAGAGAAATATTATTGGGTAGTCCTCAGCATGTTAGATCAATTCTTCAACAACAATTCAAGCAACACTCTAAACAAGATAATGATCCAATGACAATAGTAAAATAGATAAAAAGAGACAGACACAACTATAGACAAAGAAAAACTGACTATGACTAGTTAAGAACACTGTTTGTCAAGGTCTAGTTTTAGAACAATTCTCCTTACCTAAATTTTTTTAATCAACATGAAAATCTTCAAAACAAAGATCCAAAGCAATGTTAAGCAGGTTGTGGTTATAGAAAGCTTTAGAACTTTAGGCTCTAATTCAATTTTTTAGATCCAATTTCATGTTAAAATTGACTTGTAGAAAAACAATGCAGGTTGCAAGGAGGATTTAGAATGAGGGTAACTCCATGTAAAACTCACAAAAAAAAGGTAAAAATGAGTAAGAATAGAGGAAGAAGTGAGTTGGACTAACATGAAATCAAACACAACAGAAATATCAAGAAACGTGACAATGAGTATTGAAAATGCATCAAACCTTGAGTTCTTGAAGCTAAATTTGGAAGATGGATGAAAGGTTTTATAACCACCTAGTTTATAGGGGGCGGTTATGAAACAGTAGGTTCCCATCATGGAACGACCATATACGATTATAGAACTATCGGGTAATTCCATAACCCATCTAACAGTTTTGTAATGGACCACATCAAACCCATCCTAGAGAATGGTGGTTTTGTCCTTAGGAAAATGTTTTAAAAAGAATTCAAAAGATAATTGTCAAGGCCAAAAAAGGGGAATTTTGATGGGCCTAGGAGAGAGAAAAGTAAGTAAAATGAGAAGCATATTAGAGATAACTTGTTTAATCATAAATCAAGAGATCTCTATGAATATCAAACCAAGAATGTCATACCATACAAAGTTTTAATGCATACATACCCCTTAAATAAACAAATGAATTAATATATACTCATAAGATATTTTTGAAACTATCTTTGAAACCGAGGTTAGATATTTGTCAAGCACTCAGCTGTGTATATATATGCATACATGTTATTAATAAATATATAAATCATATTAAATAACAATTCAATTTAGTTGAAGCATGTGAAAGCTTACAATTGCATGTACGATAAATATTTTGGAATTTATTTGTTTTATCTTACCACTTGCAGATATGCAATTCATCCAAATAATATTAATTGTTTAACACTCGGTCTCTTTCCAAGTCAAGGCTCTCCAAGTGTACTCTTATATGGAAACCATTATCCATCCATATTGAATATCATTTTTTATCATTCTACCTTTCTGGGTCAGAAATAGGTCATGTTACACATTAATTCCATTCAGCCATCTATTACTAGACTCTGCAAACTAATTGGAATATTTGTATGGATCTCTGGATTCTTAAATTAAGGTGTATAACAGCCATCAAAAGGGGCTACAACAAACAATTTATAGATCCGTCCAGTGATGCTAAGTGCATCATTTTGAATGATGCAAAGTCTATCAGCATTCAAGGAGAAATGTCCCACGAAGAAGCAACAGAAAAATGGACAAAAGTGCATCTCTAAGGTCATTTCAGACAAGAAGTACATTCCATACCCAAGCGTACCCCTCATGTATTAATAAAAATTTCACCGAACGACAAAAACAATGTGCTTATACCCTGACAACCGTCATTCAATGCACAACTAGGCCAAACTGGTAGAAATATTAGGCACAATATTATTCCAGATAAGAAGACAAAAATCAGAAAGTAAAAATCAAGAGATGCTCTTCCCATCCATGAAAAAATGGAAACGCTGTAGGAACGTAGGGGCATCGATCAAAAAGTAATTGAGAGCGGATTTTGAGAGATCTATTAGTTGCGAGTGCCTGAATAAACGTATATGCAAAATTTACAAATGTATGGACGCCACATGAACTGTTTTTTAAATATTCCTTAAATGTAGGTGGCCTTACGTTTTAATAGATGGTGGGCTTGGGTACAATTATATTATTAAAGCCACTCATGTTTATTAATCTGTTTGTTGGCCTTCTTTAAGTATTTCTTTAATAAACTAGAAATTATACTTCGAGATTTTATCCATATCCATGCCAAGCAGAGTCAAGTTTGCACAACTTAGAATTGGACATTTGTTCTCTTCCTTGTTATATATTTCGTATGAAAACTATTGATATTTATATACAAAGCGTGGCACCTCATACTAAACTGATTGTCACGGTTGTTTAAAAGGCGTTGCATTTTTGAAAGTGTTCCTCATGGAAAGAATTTCATGGAAAGAATTTCCAACTTTGTTTTCACTTTTATGATTCTTTTTATCATTGTCTAGATTGAAAGGTTATTAATAGCTTAAAGAATTTTGAATGTTTTTCAAAGAGTTACGATTTACTTCAAAAGTGTTAGGTATGCAATTATATATAGTCTCTCTTTTGATGACTAATATTTGATGGTTTTTTGTTATGACAAACATTAATATTCTTTTGGATGAAATGTCGAGCATAAACTTTATTTAACATTTCAAAAAATAATTTTTCAAAATTCAGAATTTTTTTTCCTCTCAAGATTGAATACATTAGCATGCTAAAAAATAAAGCAAAAAGTTTAGAATTTAGACATGGTTTCTCTCCATAAAATTTTGTAGTTAAAATCAGATATCATGTTTCATAAGTTACATTGGTTAATTCCATTAGTCAAGTGGAAAGATTGGTGGTAGAACTGTAATACTACACCAAAATTTTCTGTTGGACTCTTCTATTATATTATGAATCTTTTTTATTTTTATTTTGATAAGATCAATAAATTGATGGAGTCTAAAATCCTCATTCAGAATGTAGCTTGCTAAACTCAATAGGATTTGGAATGCATATTTCAAACTCAAATTTACTTACTTTATCTTATTCCTAGTTTATCATGGTTGTTGTCTTCATGGGGAGAGGTTCAAAAACATTAGTTTTCCTAACACCAAGTTCCTAACTTCCTTTCAACCTAAAACCTTTAAACATTTTTTTGGACATGCCCAAATGCCTTTAAACCCTAGTAGTTGATAAAGCCATTGGAGAAAGGCATTTTTGGGAGCAACATTTCAAACTTATCACGTAGAACCTTAAAACATTAGTGGATTCTTCACATTGCATTTTTATACTAAATTTAAAAGCTATTATTTTGTTTCAATTATAGAATTCTAAAAGTTTAGATATTTTTAGAATAAAAATATTTTTGTTAATTTATTAGTTAATAATAAAGCAATTTTTATTTCTTTGGCATTTTTGCATATTCAATTCTAGAATCTTTGGGATTTATTCAACCATTGGGAAAGTACTCATTGTACCATGAGATGTGTTGATCTTGACAAAACCATGAATGGCACTACTCCATCAACACTCGAATTTCAGTGAAGCCATTTCCATAGACAATTCTTCTCCCCTACTCTTCAATGAAGGAGAATAGAGTCTATCTTTACGCAAAAAGACCTTTTTGGTCCATCTTGGTGGACTTGTTCCTTTGTATAGTGGTAAGTGAATAGAATATTATGTTCTACCACCTCTTAAATAGGGATTTACAATTTATTTTCTTTTTTAGAAACCATTTATGTTATGTACTTGATCGATCCTTATTCTTAAATTCTCATTACTCATGTATGATCCTATCCCACCTCCTTCGAAGGTTGTTGCCTATAATTAACTATCATTTATATGCTTTGATTTAATACTTTAATTTTAATTTTGTGTTTCTTTATTTAATCAATATTTTTCTTTTATATTTTTGCATTATACATTTTCATATACCAACATACCTCCTTTTTATTGTAACCCCATATATATATATATATATATAGATATTAAACATATCAATGAGTTTTACTAAATTTTAATTAATAAACATAATATGTAATTTGAAGAGTTGATGAAATAACTTATGTTTATATTCATAATATAAATTTTATTAGTTTTTTACTATCAATTCTATAATGAAACTATCAATAATTTTGTTGTTTTCTTGAATTAAAAAATATATGTAATTAAAAGAAAAAAAATAAAAAAGAAGAAAAAGAAAAGAAAGATAACATAATATCACAAATTAAATAATATTTTAATTCTATACAAAGATA
This sequence comes from Torreya grandis, assembly GCA_037957365.1. NCBI lineage: Eukaryota > Viridiplantae > Streptophyta > Pinopsida > Cupressales > Taxaceae > Torreya > Torreya grandis. Next base: position 1,657,378 of record JARHVA010004125.1, read on the forward strand.
GATGGATATAGCAAATAGGAAAAATAATGTCGTGGATCGACTGATGGCAGCGGCGTTGTTTGGGAATTGCTTGTTCGTTGATAGCATTCCTTTTTCATATGGTATTTCTTAATTTTGGTTGCCGTTATGGACAGAAATTGTAAACTTTTACGGATATAAATCCATGAAAGGAACTGTCTGCCCTTTTTGGCATTCAAAAATTCAAATAACACGACTCGACCAGATTGTGAAAATTCTAGATGACTGAAATTAAGCCTACAGTGGCTCCCACAAGCAAAAGGGATCCGCGACATCTTCTGAAACGAATATGTCATGAGCGTTGGCATCATTTGCTTGTAAAATATTGAGACCGACATTCGATGCACTTCCTGTTTTCACAGTATTATCAGCCATGAGAAATACAAGATTATTCTGTGTTTTCACAATCTCCGCTTGGGTCGTTGCGAGTTGTCATTGAAGATGCGATATTTGTTTCTGCAGTTGACATAGTACGCCTGTGCAACCGTAGAAAGGGTCATTCACCCTGGCAGTTCCTTCATACACCATGCTTGTGACCGCATCTCCTCTCTTCTCATCTGGAACACCCTGAAACACCAAAACAATAAAAAAGCTGTCACGATGTTTCGAGGATGGAAATTTATATTGGCCCCAAATTTGATTCAATCACACATTTGCCTGATATTAAAATGGGATTCCTTAACTCGAAGTATTTTAAGATTGTTCCGTGTCCCGAATACATTATGTGCTACTAAGAACTTGCGAGGATCCTGTGGTGGAAAATAGGGAGCAAGCAACCATTTGTCTCCACATTTTCTTCGTTGAATTTTACAAGCTGCGCATGGATAGGCAATCGGGCATCGCTCCATCTTCAATGCTGCAACCACATAATACTTACATCAAAAATAACAAATAATAGACCCTTGTGAAAGCTTACCGTGCTGTTGAGTATTTCAGACCAGATCAATATTACTTTCTCAATACACACCTATTTATGAACTTGCTTTTCCTAATCCGCGTTGACCCTTATATTTATTCCGTGTGGGGTCACTGGGCTGTCAATTATGACTTATGGTTGTAGTTTCAATTCCCCACAACGTGACAAACTATTAAGCATTTTCTCACTTATTCATATGTTGTAAAATGTGTTTGATATTGCATACCTTTTGACACTGACGTTCCTACTTTTTGTCACTTCTAAGGCGTTCATAATATTTTATCAGAATGGTAATTTATATAAAAGGTTATAAGCGTTTTACTTGAATTTAGGTGATGTTAAGAATACTTATACAAGTAATAAACCTATCTACATTTTAATGATATAATATTTTATTATGAATAATACCACCTTCAATTGTTATAATTGGAACAATAGATATTTTGAATAACGTTATCTAATATTTTTTAAATTTAAAATGTACAAAGAATTGTTATAATTATTAATAGATTCTAATTGAATTTTAAAAAACTTGATTTATTGTTTTTAAATTTTTTTGTTGAAAGATATTAATTTCTAAATAATATTAAATTAGTTTATATATTATTATATATTAATAGATGAGTAATGATCAATTTTTAATATATTTTAAAATATATTTGTTTTGTAGAAAATAATTTTAGAATTATAAATTAATTTATGATCAATTTATTCTCCTAAATAAATTAAGATTATGTATATATTTTTTTTAATTTTTAATTAATTTTTTTTTTTTTTAAAATATAAAAATGAGAGATGATATTTTACTACAAAGATAATAAACTCTTATTAGTAAGTTGAAATTAAATTCGTACCAAAGTATGGTAAAATGAGTTAATTATTACATTTCTTTTTTGTATGATGTTATGAGGGAATAAAGAAGGGATTAGTTAAAATTTTACATTTAATTAATATTTGCTAAATATTTTAATTATAAAATTCTTAATGTTGAAGGAATTTTTTTTAAAAAGTATTATTTTATAACATTTTTTGTTGTTCAACATTTTAAGAAGAGGTTATCATAAATCATTCATAGTAAATTTATAATAATTCACTTTTGATAAATTTAGGTGAAGTTATTTCTATAAGACTTAACCTGCAAATTTAAGATAGTATTTTAAAATGTCCTTAATAAATTGAATTCAAAATAATTTAATATTTTATTCAATTAATTTAATAGAATTAATTATAAATGTAAATATATTTTCATTATTACATGTCAATGTAAAATATGTTACTATATATGATTAACATTGAATGACATAGTTTAGAGGTTTTTTTTTTTTTAAAAAAAATAATCAATTTTAGGTATTTTATAAAAACTCACTTTACATATATAAACCAACTTTAATTCAGATTTAATCATTTCATAATATTTTTGTGGAATAATAATGAAAAAAATATATAAAAAAATCATTTGAATATTTCTATATCCAAATCCCAACTTGAAGTGTTTTATTAGTACCTACATTAAAACATGGTATTAGAATTATCGCCAACATCGACCTATAAGAAACTGTGCCCATACATCCACATATCCCTTTGGAATGTTTTATTAATACCTACTTCAAAATATAGTACTATAATTATTGTCGACATTATTGTATAAAAAATTGTCTCCAACAAATTATAATATTTATTTGTCTAAAAGTTAATTATGTTATTAATGTTTGAGAGAGATTATAATTATTATACTATTTTTTCATAATTATTTTATTATCTTTTTCATTAACACTAATTAGTAAATAAATTGCTAAATAATTTATATAAATAAATTATATAAACTATATCCAATCAAATATTATCAATTTTTTCTACGAATTGAAGTTTTTATCATAAATAAATTAAATTGTATACGTTAATTTCAATTAAATCTTACCGATTTTTTATGAATTGGAAATTTCCCGTATTTAACGTCTTAAAACTCTGCATTTTATAGAAACTTTTTAGTAATATACAGCTGAAGCTTTGGTTGTTTGGGTGCACAGTGGTCAATGAATGAAAAAGCGGTATTACCAAATAAATTTAACAGTTTTAAAATGTTAACCTGTCTGCACCAGGGACCATGTCTTCGTCTTGATATATTAGTTTTCTTTAGGAACACTAATTCAATCGACCCGGGGGAAAAAAAATGTATTACATAATGTTTGAAACAAGAATTGTTTGATATTTTTGCCATTGATTCACATAAAAGCATATAAAAAAACATAAGTTGCTTCCAACGAAAGCATCGAAAAAAAATAATAATAATTAAACAAAGGTATAATTACATGATTATATTAAAGTCAGAAAAAATGAAAACAACGTCGTGTCATGTTAAAACATTTAACGGGACAAATTTAAGTTTTGGCCACATACGGCGGCTGCTATTCCAAGTAAACATAAACCCACGCTAAAGCGTTTTAAAGACAAATTTCGATTTTGAGAGCATAAGGCGGCTGCTGTTCCAAGTAAACATAAGCTCATGTAGACCGAGGCAGATGAACAGCGTGTCTTCAGGTTGAGAAAGTAACAATTTCTGCAGCTTTCACTGACCGCTGACTGTCTTTTTTTGTCCTATTTCTGCAGCTTTCACTGACCATATCCCTGCTATTTTCCTCATTTTAGCTTTGCATACGGCATTCCCGGTTGCAGTAAACAATTGCCAAAAAACACTATTACAAATTTTTGCCACCTAAAGGAAAAGTAGTTACAGCTATCGCAGACGATGGTACACTTGTTTGCTCTTGTTATCGCCACCCGTTGCACTACCCTTCCTACCGACATACGCTGCAAACTGTAAAAAGCATTTCAAATGTCTGCAGTTTCGAATTACCTGGATAGAATATTACGGCTCTCGGTTGCTCCGCTGCTACAGTTAACAGGTATTCTTCTTTGCTTTTATGTACCCCTGCAGGACAAAAACAATGACCTTAGTTTATTGGATAAATAGCACTTACAAAATAAAATTATGCATATAATAGATCAAACAGAATCAGTGAAATATTTTAGAAAAGGAAACACTGGATTCATAAGTAAACATTGGATTCATGTAAGGTTATTAATATTTTGAATATTTAACAAAGATCCAAAACAACGAAGGCTTAAGACGAGAAAATCTGAGTGTCTGAACCACTGTTTCTATGCAGGAAAATAACAAAATATAGGAATCTTTTGTCTTGCCTTTAACCAAACTGGGAACTGCAAGGATTGCTCTGACTGAGCCTGATATGTATCGCCACTGTAAAATTTGAGAAGTTTGACGGTTACAGCTGAAGCATTCTGTTGCATGGGACTTTCCACTCTATAAAACCTTTTTGCGACTGTAACTCCACCTTGGATCTGTTCTGCTTTTTGCTGTTGGTAGAAAATACGAAAAGAAAAGCAAGGCTGATTATTTCCATTACCGAATCTTCAACATCATTTATTTGAGAAAATCTAGTTATTTCCATAACCAAATCTTCAAAATCGTTTATTTAATTGTCACAGATATAGTTTCAAGCGATAGCAACAAACATGATTCTTTTCGCACTTATCGACATGAGCAAGCAACCAATACCTATGTCATGATCTCGATCGCCCTGTAAATAAAATCATTTTGATTTCAAAGAAACTATTTGGGAAATTTTAAGGACAAAGTATGTGGGCTCGTTTTGATATTCGCTTTAGGAAACATTAATCCATGAACTATTTCAAGTGAATTTGTTCATAAACAATGGATCTCAAAGTTTGCCAACAAGCGGGTGTCATTAGATACGACTTGAGAGAGGGCAGAATAACAAACTAACAGAAATAAAAAATGGACGCAGACTCCAGATTGCTACAGCAATCAAAAAAAGATTTTTAATCTTATTAATTTTGCATTCAAAAAGCTGCGATTAGGTCTACATTAAGAGGATTAAGAGTAAACAAAATTGAAAAATAGACTAATGTTTAACTGCAGTTGTTCATGCTAACTAAGCAATGACTTAAGCAATTAGACATGCAGACTGTGTGCATGGGAAGGCTGAACAAGGAGTGGAGAAATTAACTCCAGTTTCTAACACTACCCCTTAATTTCTACCACTAACTACTTCAACATTTACAATGCCTAAATTTTGTCTTAAATAATCAAAACTCTATTTTGCTAATACCTTTGTGAATATATCTATCAATTGGTCTTCAGATCTATAGAACTCCAAATGGATTTCTTCATTATTCGCTAACTCTCTGATATAATGAAATCTTGTATCAATGTGCTTGCTCGTCTTGTGAAAAACATGGTTTTTTGACAATGCAATTGTTGATTTGTTGTCACAAAAGATTGGTGTTGACTACTTCTGTGCTTGTAATAAATCTGTCAATACTCTCCTCATCCAAGTTGTTTGACATGTTGCTGATGTGGCTGCTACATACTCTGCTTCAAATGATGAAAGTGTCATTATAGGTTGTTTTTTGGATGTCCATGTGACCACACCTGTTCCAGAAAGAAAGGCATGTCTAGAAGTACTCTTCCTGTCATCAATGCCACCTGCAAAATCATTATCAGTATAACCAATCAAACAAAAATCATTAATTGTGGAATATAAAATTCCATATTCTATTGTTCCTGCCACATATCTCAATATTCTCTTTCCAACTTGCAAATGTGAGTCTTTTGGTGACTCCATGAATCTAGAGATTACGCTGACCCCATACATGATATCTGGTCTTGTAGCTGTAAGATACATCAAACTACCAATTAGTCTTCTAAATGTTGTAGAATCAACATTAGACCCTTTGTCTTCTTTGCTAATTTTGGTCCCTGTAGTAACTAGTGTATGTGTTGATTTACAATTCAACATCTTAAACCTCCTTAACACATCCTTTGCATATTTAATTTGACAAATAAAAATTTCTCTCTCAAATTGTACAACTTCAATGCCCAAAAAATACTTCATTAATCCTAAACCTATCATCTCAAATTCTTTATTCATTATTTATTTAAATTTGTCTACAGACAAATTTCTAGCGAAAATCAAATCATCAACATACAAACACACAATCAAAATTTGACCTTCTTTGTTGATTTTTGTGTACAATGTAGGCTCACTATTGCTTCTGTTGAATCCATTTTTTGGCATGTATGAATAAATCCTACTATAACATGCTCTTGGTGCTTGCTTGAGACCATAGAGGGCCTTCTTCAATATGTAAACTTTTTATTCATGTCCATGCACTTCATAACCTAGTGGTTGTTTCACATACACTTTTTCATCTCGAAAACCATTCAAAAAGCCGATTTCACATCCATTTGATATACTTTCCAATTATTTTGTGCAGCTATTGCTAAAACCATTCTAATAGTATCAAGTCTAGCAACTGGAGCAAATATTTCATTATAATCAATTCCATGTTCTTGTGCAAAACCTTTTGCTACTAACCTTACCTTGTGCTTTTTAACCTTTCCTTCTACATCAAATTTGGTCTTATAAATCCATTTGACTCGTATGCAATCCTTATCTTAAGGTAGATTAATTAGATCCCATGTTTGATTTCTCTCAATGGCATTTATCTCTTCATCCATTGCTTTTATCCAATGTTCCTCATTATCTACTTCATAATACATAGGATCATGAGAGAAAAAAGTAAAATTTGAACACAAATCTAACTTCTCTTCTTCTTGTTTATAAATCCCATTCAAGTTTCTCATTTTTTTACCTTTAAATTTTGATCTTAATGTGGCAAGAGTTGGATCTAATTCATCACTTGTGAATTGGGAGTAGGATGACATGCATGACCAGATGATTCACTTTGTGCTAAGCTCCTAGATGATCTTATTGGAGTGCTTGTTCTTGCTTGTGGAGAGGATTGATCACCTTGCAAATTTTGTTCTTCAAATTCTTCTTCATTTTAGGGAATTGGTGCTCCAATTGTGATGGTTTTATCAATGCTTCCATCCCATGCTTTTTCTTCCTTAAAATCCACATCTCTGCTAATAATCACTTTCTTTGAAATGGGGTTATACAACTTATAAGCCTTGGATTCTTCACTATAGCCAACAAAAATGCATTTCTCACTTCTATAATCAAGTTTTCTTCTCAATTTAGATGGTATAAGAGAATATGCAATACAACAAAAAAAATTTAAATGATGCACACTATTCTTCTTACCACTCCAAGATTCTTGTCGAATTCGATCCTTGACACTCTTTGTTGAGATTCTATTTAGAATATACATTGCACATGCTACTACTTCTGCCCAATATTCATTTGACAAATGTTTGGCCTTCAACATGCTTCTAGCCATATCCATGATTGTTCTATTCTTCTTTTTTGCTACACCATTCTATTGTGGTGTGTACCTTGGAGTCAGTTGCCTTTCATTGTCATGATAGCTGCAAAAATCTTGAAATTCATAAGACATATATTCACCTCCTCTATCTGATCTAAGTACTTTGATGTAAAGACCACTCTACTTTTCAACCATAGCCTTGAATTATTAAAATTTTCTAAAGACTTTAGACTTATCTTTGAGAAAATATATCCAAGTCTTTCTGGTAAAATCATCAATGAATGTTAGAAGATAAGAACTACTTCCAAATGATGGAGTTTGCATTGGTCAACATAAATCATTATGGACTAGCTCCAATATTACCCTTGCTCTATATGAAGCTCCTACTAGAAATCTCTCTCTATGCTATTTTGCCAGAATGTAACTCTCACATAAATATTTTGGCTATTCTATTGGTGGTAATCCCTTCACCATATTTTTCTTTTGTAACAAATTCAAACCTCCAAAATGTAAATGTCCATACCTTAAATGCCATAGCCATGATTGGTCTAGATGCATGCTTTTGAAGTGGGCTTCCTCTTCTCCTTGGATGCACTGAATTCGAAGAGGTAACATTCAATTCTTGGTCATCTCTACTTTTCCCATCAATCTGTCATTTAGAAATTTGTCTAGTATTGTGCAAAAATTATCCATAAAAGATATTTTGTAACCTTTTTGTATTAATTGTCCAACACTCATAAGATTATGCTTTAGTCCAGGTAGAAAATAAACATCAGGAGTAAATCTTCTTTCACCATTTCTTGCCAAAACATTTATTAATCATTTACCCATTACATCCACTTTATTATCATTTCTTAATTTCACTTCAGATTTTAGGGAATCATCAAGACTAGCAAACAGTTCTTTATTCCCTGTCATATGATTACTGCATCCACTATCTAAGAACCAAATATCTCTAGCATTTTTTTGAGCAACATGACAATTGAGAAATAAGCTTCCAGAATTAGAATTAGACTCATTTTTGTAATCAGCATTCTTCTTTTTCACATCTCCTTGTTTCTTTCTGCATTCACTTGCATAATGTCCATATTTTTTATAGTAATAACATTGAATGTTAGATTTATCAAACCTCTATGAATTTTGCTGGAAGTGATTGTTGCCACGTACTCTATTATTTTAGTTTTGATTATTGTTTTCACCTTGATCTAGATTATTCCTTCCATTTTTGCCTTTGCCTATTCCTCTAAAGTTTGACCTTCCTCTTCCTCTTCCACTGCAAAATGATATTTGAGACTTGAAAGTATTCTCAAAAGAAATATTGTTATTTCTATTCATTCTAGGTTCATGTGTTAGCAAAGATCCTATTAATTCATCTACTGATAACTGTTCTAAATCTTTAGTTTTCTCAATAGCTACAACTATTGCATCAAATTTGGTGGGTAAACTCCTAAATATTTTTTCTATGATCTTCTGATCTATTATTGTTTCTCCATCATATCTAATTTGATTCACAATATTCAATACTTGACCCATAAACTGATCTATAGACTCTGAATCATTTATTTGCAAATTTTTAAAATTTCTCCTAAGAGATTGTAATTTAGCTACTTTCACCTTTGTATTACCTTTATAGGTGGTCTCTAAGATTTTCCATGCCGACTTGGATCTCGTTCCTGCTGCAACTCTAGAAAAAATGGATTCATCCATTTCTTGTTGGATTAAAAATAGAGCTTTTGCATCTTTTTTCGTGTTTTCTTTAAGCTCTTCCTTTTGTGCTCGAGATAATGCCTGATGAGCAACCTCATCCTTTGATTCTAAAAAGCTATTTTCTACCAAATCTCAAACATCTTGTGAGCAAAACAATGTTATCATTTAAATTGCCCAAAAGTCATAATTCTAACCATTAAAAATGGGAATCTAGAGCTGAGTGAGCATAGATGGCAGAAATCCTTCGATATTGACAACGCTACGGCTATAGCTACACATTCTTGCAACGCTTTGACATACAACGATCTTGTGTTTTTTTTTAATTGATAGCAGCTGCACTTCTCACCTACAATCTATTTGACTGCACTTATCACGATCTATGTGTTGCTTCAAGTCTCTACTAGCTGCAGCAATCTCCTATGCCGATTGCAGTGAATATCTCCTCCAATCTGGCTCATAGCCTAATAAAATAAGCAATTTTGAGGTGCTTTTGATCTTTGCACATCAATGTTCCAAGATCTGGTTAAGGTCTGAGCGGAGGAGCTGGTATGAAATCTATAGGGGATATTGCGCCCTGCTGAAGCAACGATGGTTTGATTTTAATCCTCCTCACTACTTCACGCACTTTGTATTGATCATCTCCATTGTCATCCTTACTCCTTCCAATGGCACTTCAAAACTAGCAATGAAATAATCCTGCAGCCCTGTGTGAACTCCTCTTAGCTCTAATACCAATTTGAGAGAGGGCATAATAACAAAATAACAGGAAAAAAAAATGGACGCAAACTCCAGATTGCTACAGCAATCAAAAAAGGATTTTTAATCTTATTAATTATGCATTCAAAAAGCTGCGATCAGGGCTACATTAATAGGATTAAGAGTAAACAAAACTGAAAAATAAACTAATGTTTAACTGCAGTTGTGCATGCTAACTAAGCAATGACTTAAGCAATTAAACATGTAGACTGCATGCATGTGAAGGCTGAACAGGGACTGGAGAAATTAACTCCAGTTTCTAACACTACTTACGAAGCGATAAAGCCCTATATTTTTGTAGAGAAGCCTGCACACAGTCTTGTCAATGTCCAATTGTTTAACATTGAAAAAATTGAAACAAGACCTCGGTTTGCTGTTGCGTTCGATCTGTATCAGTGGATTGATTTTCCAACATAAGATATATTAGTGGTCAGTTTTATATGCTGTTAAAGAAGACAAATACTCCCTAATACTGTAATAAGGTATGGGTATTATCTATGAACAATGATAAAGTATGCCTATTACACAGGCTTCAGACATAGTCCAATATTATAACGTGCACAACTAAAACATAAGAGATTGTGTTATCCAGACCCAAAACGTAGATAAAACATTTTTACCAATATGTCCCTAACGAGGCCTAGAACAATAACCATTACAAATAAGCCAAGTCGTGGTCACGTTATTTTAAACCTTTTTCATGTAATGTTATTTTTGTAAAGAGAAACAAAGAATTACATCGAAAAATTCCCAAAACTAGTATATACTGGACGCAAGTCTTGCTCATATAAACAATAAATACCGCCATTATAAACAATGACTACCCACACTGGTTTTTTTATAAGGAAAAATGCACAGCTAGCTTTAAACCAGGTAGCAGCATAAAGATGTCAGAAAGTAAATAACTTGAATTAGGATACCTGATTATCTGCAGGCTTGGTCTCAGTATTATTGTTCAATGAAGGCTTGTCCCTTTTTTCTACTTTCCCATGGGTGGTTCTGCTACTACTTAAGCAAAATTTCAGATTAATGTAGAGGTTGGTATTGTTTAAGGATCAACAATGGACCTCGAGGGATGAAAACCCATTATTCCTTTGAAAAAGACTAACTGGGAAGTATATTCCTTTTATAAATACCCGTCAATCCTTCAAAATGTTATACTCCAATCAAAGACAATTTGTAAAAAAAAGAAGCCACCATTAGGAAGAAAATAAGACAAATGTTTTGTTAAGATGCAAATAGGGTTGAATTTTCTAATTCTTGAGTTGTAGCGTAAAACCAAGCTGCTAAACATAATCAATCTGACAGAAATACTGATCTTTACAAATAACTAATTCATACCCACAAAAATGGCGTAAACTAATTTATCGAATCTGTTCTGAAGGAAAAAAATATGAATAGAAAATAAACAAGAAAACAAGAACTATTAACTCAGAACTCAGAAAGCTACAGCAATCTTGAGAAACACAATTCTATTCATCTTCTAATTTTTCCTTGATTACAATGTGCACCCTTAGCGTCTTTTTATAGATTTAAAAACTAAACAATAACTGAAAATAGACTCATCTATTATTAGCTTCAACTACTTAACTAACTGCTTGTTCAAACAAACTCATATCTAACTGATTGTTAACTAACTCAATCCTAACTGTCAGTTTACTAACTGATGCTTAACAGCTTGCATGATAAAGGAGGGAGGTGGGAGAAATTATCTCCAATTAACTTGACTTTCTAACACTCCCCCTTAATTTCTACCACTTACAATTTTAGCATTTACAATGCCTAAATTTTGTCTCAAATAATCAAAGGTCTCTTTAGGTAATGCCTTTGTGAATATATCTGCTAGTTGATCTTCAGATCTACAAAAATCCAGATGGATTTCTCCATTGTTCACTAACTCTCTGATAAAGTGAAATCTTGTATCTATGTGCTTGCTCCTCTTGTGAAACACATGATTTTTTGATAAAGCGATTGCTGATTTGTTATCACAGAAGATTGGTATTGACTCCTTCTGTGCCTGTAATAAATCTTTCAATATTCTTCTCATCCATGTTGCTTGACATGCTGCTGATGTGGCTGCAACATACTCTGCTTCAGCTGATGAAAGTGTAACTATAGGCTGCTTTTTGGATGCCCATGTGACCACACCTGTGCCTAAAATAAAGGCATGTCCAGAAGTACTCTTCCTATCATCAACGCTACCTGCAAAATCACTATCTGTAAAACCAATCAAACTAAAATCGTTAGTTGTGGAATATAAAATTCCATAATCTGTAGTTCCTGCCACATATCTTAATATCCTTTTTCCAACTTGCCAATGTGAGTCTTTTGGTGACTCCATGAATCTTGAGATTAAGCTAACCCCATAACTGATATCTGGTCTAGTAGCTGTAAGATACATCAAACTACCAACTAGCCTTTTGAATATTGTAGAATCAACATTGGATCCTTTGTCTTCTTTGCTAAGTTTAGTCCCTGTAGCAACTGGTGTAGGTGCTGGTTTACAATTCAGCATCTTAAATCTTTTTAACACATCCTTTGCATACTTTGTTTGACAGATAAATATTCCTTTCTCTGATTGTTCAACTTCTATTCCCAAAAAATACTTTATTAATCCCAAATCTGTCATTTCAAATTCATTCTTCATTGCTGATTTAAAAATGTCTACAGACAAATTTCCAGTAAAAATCAAATCATCAACATATAAACACACAATTAAAATTTGACCTTCTTTGCTAATTTTTGTGTACAAAATAGGCTCACTATCGCTTCTGCTGAATCCTTTGCTTATCATATAAGAATCTATCCTGCTATACCATGGTCTTGGTGCTTGCTTAAGACCATAAAGAGCTTTCTTCAATCTGTAAACTTTTTCTTCATGTCCTTGAACTTCATAACCTGTGGGCTGTTTCACATATACTTCTTCATCTAGAAATCCATTCAAAAAAGCTGATTTCACATCCATTTGATATACATACCAATTATTTTGAGCAGCTATGGATAATACCATTCTTACAGTATCCAATCTAGCAACTGGTGCAAATGTTTCATTATAGTCCACTCCATGTTCTTGTGCAAAACCTTTTGCAACTAACCTTGCCTTGTGCTTTTCAACATTTCCATCTGCATCAAATTTAGTCTTATAAACCCATTTAACTCCAATACAATCCTTACCTTCAGGTAGAGTAGTTAGATCCCATGTTTGATTTCTTTCAATAGCATTCAATTCTTCATCCATTGCTTTTAGCCAATGTTCCTCATTAACTGCTTCTTCATAAGACATAGGGTCATGAGTGAAAAGAGCAAAATTTGAAACCAAATCTAATTTTTCTTCTTCTTGATTGTAAATCTCATTTAAACTTCTCATCTTCTTACCTTTAAATCTTGCTCTTAAAGTAGCAAGAGTTGGATCTGATTCATTACTTACTTGTGAATTTGGAGTAGGGTGACCTACATGACTAGATGATTCACCTTGTTCAAACCTTCTTGGTGTTCTTACTGGAGTGGTTGTACCTATTTGTGTAGAGGATTGTCCACCTTGCAAATTTTGTTCTTCAAAAACTTCTTCATCCTGTGGAATTGGTGCCCCAACAATGATGGTGCTACCATCCCATGCTTCTGCTTCCTTAAATTCAACATCCCTGCTAATAATCACTTGCTTTGAAACTGGGTTATATAACTTATATGCCTTTGATTCTTCAGAATATCCAATAAAAATGCATTTCTCACCTCTGTCATCAAGTTTCTTTCTCAATTTAGATGGTATAAGAGAATATGCTACACAACCAAAAATTCTGAAATGATATACACTATATTTCTTACCATTCCATGCTTCTTGCGGAATTCGATCTCTGACACTCTTTGTTGGGCTTCTGTTCAGAATATACACTGCACAAGCTACTGCTTCTGCCCAATATTCATTTGACAAGTGTTTAGCTTTCAACATGCTTCTTGCCATTTCCATGATTGTTCTGTTCTTTCTTTCTGCTACACCATTCTGCTGTGGTGTGTACCTTGTGGTCAACTGTCTTTTGATTCCATGATATCTGCAAAAATCTTGAAATTGATTAGACATATATTCACCACCTCTATCAGATCTGAGTACCTTGATATATCGGCCACTCTGCTTTTCAACCATTGCCTTGAATTCTTTAAACTTTCCAAATGCTTCAGATTTGTTTTTGAGAAAGTAGATCCAAGTCTTTCTGCTAAAGTCATCAATGAATGTTAGAAAATAAGTACTTCCTCCAAATGATGGAGTTTGCATTGGTCCACATAAATCACTATGGACTAACTCCAATATTACCTTAGCTCTATATGAGCCTCCTACTGGAAAACTCTCTCTATGCTGTTTTGCCAGAATACAACTGTCACATGAACTTCCTGGCTGTTCTATTGGTGGTAAACCCTTCACCATATTTTTCTTCTGTAACAAATTTAAAGCTCCAAAATGTAAGTGTCCGTACCTTAAGTGCCATAACCATGATTGATCTAGCTGTATGGATTTGTAGTGAGCTTCTTCTTCTCCTTGGATGCACTGAATATGAAGAGAGAACATGCGATTCTTGGTCATCTCCACTTTTCCTATCAACCTGTCACTTGGAACCTTGTCCAATATTATGCAGACATTATCCATAAAAGATACTCTGTAACCTTTCTGCACTAACTGACCAACACTCAAAAGATTATGTTTTAATCTAGGTACAAAATAAACATCAAGTATAAATCTTCTTTCACCATTCTTGGCCAAAACATTTATGACACCTTTACCCATGACATCTACTGTGATATCATTTCCTAGTTTCACTTCTGATCTTATAGAATCATCAAGACTAGCAAAAAATTCTTTATTTCCTATCATATGATTACTGCATCCACTGTCTAAAAACCAAATATCTTTAGCTTTTTCTTGAGTAACATTACAAGTAAGAAACATGCTTCCGGAATTAGAACTAGATTCATCTGTGTAATTAGCATTCTGTTTGTACACATATCCTGGTTTATTTCTGCAGTCACTAGCATAATGACCATATTTCTTGCAATAATAACATTGAACATTAGATTTATCAAACCTTTGAGAACCTTGCTGTGAGTGGTTGTGACTACGTCCTCTATTGTTGTAGTTTCCTCTACTACTGTAGTTTTGATTATTGTTCTCATCTTCCTCTGAATTGTTCTTTCCATATCTGCCTCTGCCTCTTCCTCTGAAGCTTGACCTGGCTCTTCCTCTTCCTCTGCCAACTGATACCTGTGACTTGAATGCATTCTCTAGAGAAGAGTTATTCCTATTCATTCTGGATTCATGTGTTAACAAAGAACCCATTAATTCATCTACAGATAATTGTTCCAAATCTTTAGTTTCTTCAATAGCTACTACTATAGCATCGAACTTACTGGGTAAACATCTGAGTACTTTCTCTATAATCTTTTGATCTGTCATCGTTTCTCCATTAGATCTAATCTGATTCACTATATTCAAAACTTGACCCATAAACTGATCTATTGATTCTGATTCATTCATTTGCAAATTTTCAAAAGTTCTTCTTAGAGATTGCAATTTAGCAATTTTTACTTTCGTATTACCTCTATAAGTGGTCTCCAAGATTTTCCATGCCTCTCTGGATCGCGTTGCTGCTGCAACTCTGGAAAATATCGATTCATCCAATCCCTGTTGGATTATAAATAAGGCTTTTGCATCTTTCTTTCTATTCTCTTTAAGGTGGTCCTTTTGTGCTTGATTTAACGCCAGATGGGCTGCCTCGTCCTGCGGTTCTACAAAACCACTTTCTACCAAATCCCATACATCTTGTGAGCAAAATAAAGTTCGCATCTTAATTGCCCAAAAATCGTAATTCTTACCATCAAAAACGGGAATTTGAGGCTGTAAAATACTGTTAGATGCTGCCATTTCTTAAGCTCGAATGACTTTCTGGTCACTATTTCTGACACACAGTCACCGCCGTCGGTTACACTGCCGAGGTCGGTCGCTGAAATCGCCGACGTCGGTTCTTTCTGCCGTCGTCGGTCACTTGTTGGTCTGGGGTCGGCCGATGTCGGTCTATAACTGCCGATGTCGGTCTCTGCGCTGCCTGCTGGCAATACCTGCGCTTTTCCTTCACCCGACTGCTTCGCTCCCCTTGCTGGCTGCTTTTCTAACCAGGGTTTTCTCTTTCTAACCTGCGCTCTTCTGCCACAACCTGTGCTCTGATACCAATTTGAAGGAAAAAAATATGAATAGAAAATAAACAAGAAAACAAGAACTATTAACTCAGAACTCAGAAAGCTACAGCAATCTTGAGAAACACAATTCTATTCATCTTCTAATTTTTCCTTGATTACAATGTGCGCCCTTAGCGTCTTTTTATAGATTTAAAAACTAAACAATAACTGAAAATAGACTCATCTATTATTAGCTTCAACTACTTAACTAACCGCTTGTTCAAACAAACTCATATCTAACTGATTGTTAACTAACTCAATCCTAACTGTCAGTTTACTAACTGATGCTTAACAGCTTGCATGATAAAGGAGGGAGGTGGGAGAAATTATCTCCAATTAACTTGACTTTCTAACATGTTCAAAGAGCGCAAAAAACAGGCACGTCCATTCAACCAAAGAACAGGAGGTTTATTTTTTGACGGATTTGAGGCGCCTTGTAAGAACCAGTAAAAAAAACCTTGCCATTATTTCATTCGGTCACATATCCAGAATACTGAGCAAACTTCAGTGGCCGTTGGGCCCCCAGATTCACCATTCTGTCTCTTTCTTTAACCACCCAACTCCGTCTTCTGCACCCGTTTATCAGAAAAACAAAAGTAAATGCATGCAGACAGAAAACACGTTGAAATTGAAATAAAATAGCTAGAAAACAACTTAATTAAGAGATTCTCAGATGAAAATTTTATAAAAAGACCCACCCTCGGTATATACACGTATAATAACCACAAATGTAACCTGCTTACCCGAAAATGGGCTCTAAGCCACTACAAAAATTCTCAGAAATCGAACGAAATGTCAATATATGATATAAATAAGAGTGTCAGGTTTGCCTAACACCACAAAACCATCAAACTCTGAAGAAACAATGTCCATCGTCATTAATTCATGTACCAGCCATTCGGTTGATATTAAGTGTCATTACTTGCGGCTCGATTCGCTTTTTGATTTAGACAGTTACGTGCATGTTTCTGCCCTTGATTCTATTGCGCACAGCTGCTGATTCATGTCAAAGTACAGATGTCGTCATCCTTTGCACAGGCACAGGTGTGGCCGAAACTGTGCGCCAATGTTTATGGAACACGTTTAATTTGTCGAGTTGACGTGTCAGTTACAATTTCTATCTATTTATTCTTATTTCATGAGGTAATTTGTTGCTGTTTAAATTGTATAAAATAAGGGCATCATCTGCCAAATCTTTATGGAGATTGAAATGAATATATTTGGGGGTACTATTGATATTATTGTGGAGCCCATGTATCATGATATAAAATTTAAAAGAAAAATTCAAATATAATTAAAACTTCGTAATTCTTAAAACAATTTATATATAATAATAAATAAATTATGAGATCAAAATAAATAAATAAATAATGTTGTAATTAATTAAGTTTTAAGTAGGGTTTTGAAACATGAAAATTGTAGTTTCATTTTATTATGTAATAATGTGTTAGTTCATTAAGTTTAATTATAACATGTATTAACAACTCTTAAAGATTATTTTATGTTAATAATTTTTTTCCTTTTTTGGTTTTTGATAGTTCTTGCATTTTGTATTATATTTATATCAATTAAAAAAATAAAAAATAAAATAGAATTTAGAATTTGATGAGTCTATGTCCATTCACAATAATGAAATTAAAATATTTTAGAAAAACAAAAGAAAAATATTTTTATATAATAAAATAGATATGTAGAAAGAGAAGAATAAAATTAAGAAAAATTATATAACAAAATAGTGTATTAGATAAAATAAATGTTAAAAATTATAATCAAGCACTTTAAACGAATGATATCTATAGTTGGTTGGGGTAGATAATTGTGGATCATTATAAAGTACGTAAAAAGATAGATAGTATTGATCACTCAATTGCATAAAAATATGTTATAACAATATAATATTGGAAGAAAAGATGAAAATATCCAACTAAATTTATCACAAAATAAAGTTGCAAACATCAATCTATATTTATTTTCCATTCTAAAATTTTATATTAATAGTATTCAATGAATAGATTAGATTTATAGTTTTATTATTATATTTGAATTTTTTATTATAATTTTCCATTCTAAAGTTTTATATTAATAGTATTGAATGCATAGATTAGATTTCAAAATTCAAAGGTTAGATTTAATTTTTTTTAAATAAATTTAATTTGTTTGAAATAAAATGTATTGGATGCAAGTTGTAATTTAGAGTAGACAATTTTCAAAATTACTAAAGTTGTTATATAATTTATTTAAAATAGATAATATCTCTTTCTTTAATTATAAAATATACTAACATTTGAACGGAAATGTTGAATAATTTAGGTCATTATCATTTAAAAAACTAATAATGTGTAGTGTTACATATCAAATACAAAACTATACAAAAGCAATCAAACTTATAAAAAAAATACTTACATAAAATTTTTAACAAATAAAAATACTCGCGTTAAATACTATGTTATAAATAAAAACATACAATGTTTCAATTTCATTCTCATATTTAGTGGCTTTATAAAAATTAATGAATCGTATTGACATTTATTACTTATTGCTTGATCATTTTCGTTAGCTACATACCATCTCCACCAGCTAGTACTCACACCGTTTGATGGTTATTTCCCTTTTATACAATTTCCTTGGATACTTGACATATTGTTGACTTACAACAATTCCATTGACTTCAAAATTTAAAAAAATAAATAATTGATAAAAAAATGAATTTTACATGAATGTAAATAAAATATCAAAAAACTTATTTATGAAAAGAATAAATGATACACTAAACTAAGTATTCAAAATCATTACAAGATCTTGAAAACAAAGTGGATAATTGCCTTCTAAATTTACATGAAAAGTTATTGATATCAAAGGGATTGTTGAGAACAATGTTGAGCACAAGACTCCATGGAATCAAAAAGGGAAGGTTATAAACTATAGGAGTGTTTTTGAAGAATGAATTTTTCAGATATATTAGATTAATAATAAGAACAATATATCAAGCTGTGACTTAAAACATGAATTCAATTTAAAATTTAAAAAACTAAAATTTATAATATGAATAAAAATAAATTTAAAATAAAAATTTATAAAACTATACAAATTCTTGATTAAAATTCAAAACATGGAGTATTTCAAAATCAAAACTAAATAATATATATTAAAAAATCTAATATATAATATTGGAAATACAAAATATTCATATATAATATTTTATATGTAACTAATTGTGTTTAGTCAATATTATGTCAAACTCTTATTTGTTTTATGACCACCTAGATTTAGGTATTTTCAAAAAGGGAAAATGGTATACGGTAGTATGCATATTATTAAAAACTTTATATTGTTGATAATCATATATGATGTAGAATGTCAGCATAAAAATTAACAAGACCAAATAAGTTACAATGAGTGGTAGTATGTATGATAACAAAGATAAACCATTAAAATTAAATGATCTATTATTTTAATAAATATTTTATTGATGTATAAGGAATATTTTTTAAAAACATAGATGGTTAGGTTCAAATCTAAACAACAATTATATTTGTCAATTGTGATTTTATTTTTTTTAATATTGATAAACTGAGACAATATTTTTAATTTCATATATTATTATTTTCACAATAAAATTATATATTAGAACACTAAAATCAATCACATATCTACAAATAATTCCAAAAGAATTTACTCGTACAAAGAATTTTCAAACATATTTCATGATTGTATAAAAAAAAGTTTTTGAAGTGAAATGGGAGTTGTTCTTTTTCAAAAGGGAGACCAAAACACTCCACATACCAAATAAATTAAAATTAAAAGGATTCATATCATTAGATTCTTATAATGCATATACGTGAAATTTTTATCAACATTCTTAAAAAAAAGAAGTAGAACATTTATTTTGATGGGAAATAATATTTTTTAATTAATTTAATATAAGTATATGGAGTGTTAGTGAGAAAATATATACTTATTATATATAAAAACAAAAACATGTCTACATTTTGTTAGATTTTTGTATTTTATTCAATGAAAGGTAATATTAGCAAAAGTTAAATTTTCGGTGTTCCCTGCTTGGTATGTTGAAGGACAACATTAAATTATACAGGATTTGATTTCTTAAATATAATTGAATATTATGACATTGTAACCATTGTTTCCCCTGATCTTTGTTTCCATCTCCAACACGAAATTCACATTGCTAAGAACCCCTGTCATTTCAATCCATTGTCATAATATTTCATATAGCTAA
>JARHVA010004125.1:1685000-1693876 GCA_037957365.1 Torreya grandis
AACCTTATGTTATGAAACAGGTTTCTAATTAGCAGAGTTGTGAAATTTAACTTCTTTTAAAAAGAACTAAAAAAACTAAAAATTGAACATTAAATGCAACATTTCTTTTTAGACATACATGTGAACCAGTTCAATAAACTTTCCAAGATTTGGTTATATTTATCTCCTCATATTCCTTCTCGACAAGTTGTTGAATATAAATATACAAACACAAAAAATACTAATTTCTGGAGTGCTTTTCCTTTAATCACCTTCTCTAAATTTTACCATGAATAAAAGAAAATATAGAGAATAACATGCATGAAGCTTACATTTTGAGAGACCCTAATAGTTGAAGAGATGATAGTTCACTGGATTCACTCCCAAGGAAGAATGTAGGAAGGACTCGAGATCAAATTTTTAATATAAAATATTTATTTCATAGTAGATAGAGCTTGAGTCGTAGGTTAACTAATTAAAATATTTAAAAAGAGTATACATTAAAATTTCAATATTTAGGAATCAACAACTAAATTTATCAAAAAGTCTAAAATTTCTTTGATGCCCATCTGATGAAGAGGTTACAATTTACATTGTTTGCATCTGGTAATGCTCAATAATGTTAATTATCTACAAATAGTTTTAACTCTTAGAGAAACTAAATTTTTTACCTACAAAAACCTATTTTTTCTATGTGTAGAGACCACATTTCCTGATACCACAATGTAGAGATCACACTTCCTATATCCTATCCTAAAAATAAATTAAAAAAAAATTAAAAAAAAAGAAAAAATTAAATGTTTGTCTATGAATATAACTCAGGTATACTTTATTCTATCGAATATCATTTGTCAAACAAACAAGCATCTAACCATATAGGTTAGACATTCTTTTTCCAAATAGGCAAGCATCTAACCATACAGGTTAGGCATTCTTTCTCCAAATAGGCAAGCATCTAATCAAATGGGTTAGGCATCTACACATGAGTAGGTTATGTTTTGGATAGAGACTTGACTCATTAGGATTAATAGGATCTTGAGTCACTCATTGTTCACCTCTCATCTCTACTAGATAAGCACCGAGTTCATCATGATAGTAGCATGTATAAAACATATAACAAAAAGTCACATTCTACCTCAAAATTTGGCCTAAATCCTCCAGAACTACCATGATCCAATTGGGATGTTTTCAAGTATATCACATAATTTCTTATCTTTGTTGTATTTATCTAAACTAGGGTCTTATTATAATGGTCTTGCCTTTTCATTTAATTTTAATCTTTTTTAGCATACAACCCTAACCCCATCCTATTCACCTACATACTAGAAGCATCCTTCACTTTCTAGACTGCCCACATACCTTCTTCTAAACAAAATCAAGGTGTATTACGCATGTAGTTATATTTTTTATTCTAAGTTTCTTGTGAACTATGAAACTAGGTATGTAACGCTTTATAGGGGCCAATTTTCTAGATAGTTCCTCTGTGATTACTACCCAAATGGGAGCATAAAAGTATTAATTCAAGTGACTAAATACTTGTTCTACTAAATTAGCCCTAAATCTGAAAAAAAAAATAGAAAATAACATTTTCAAGCTACATCCCACCTTTTTACTCTTTAATTACATCAACAATATTTTTGATCCTTGCTTTAGACATCCTAATCCATACAATCATTGTTGCCAAAGTTTCATTTTTTGAGAGCCATATGGTTGGTGATTTCTTGATAATAATTGATTTAGCAATCTCAATCTTAGTTTTTATTGCTCATTTTATGGTACCAATTTTTAAGTAAGAAATCTACTTTTTCCATTATGTTTCATAGGTTCCCAAGTTAGAATTGTCTAAGATAATCAAAGTTATTTCCATATCTTAATTAGTGTTGTTGACCAAGAGGGATTATCCCACCCCTTGGTCTGAATGACATGACATTATTCTTATTTCTCTCCAATAATTTATAAGGATGATGCCTAGATATTGTTGTTATAGTTGTGTTAGGCTATGGATGCAGTAGCTCAAGCATGATGACATTAATCATAAACGTGAATCAGAGGCACTGCTTGTACTGAATGTTGTATAGTTTTGTTTAACCCTAAATTATTGATCTGAGTTGAGATTTAAAAAGTAAAGAATTCTTGAAATAAATTAATGCAATATATATCAAAAGCAAATTCTTTAGTAGGAAAGTAGAAATCATAATCTCCTAGTTTAGTCATCATGTCGATTTTTAACCATGTTTATTCTAGACAATTATATCTTTAGGCTATTTAGGTAAAATTTTCTAAAAACAATAACATATACACAAGGATTTTATTGAACTTGAATTTAAATAAACCACTTTATACGTTCAAAATGAGGGTTCAACCTTAGAATGAAAGATATTTATTTTCATATTATTCTTAATGATAATCAAATTTATCATCAAAGCTCAACAACAATCAAAGTAAGGGTCCACTCAAAATATTATTTATGACAACCTAGATTGCTTTATATAAATTTCATGTCCCTACTCAATATTCTCACAATCTAAGTTTACGCATGTAACTTTACAGACTAGATCAAATGTACTTCATAAATGTATAACTAAGTACATAGAAAAGAAAACTCATTTATTTAATGCTTTATTCTACTCTTTTCACTGAACTAGGTATATATATCATGTTAATGTTTGTAAATAGATACATAATTTAAAAATCATTCTATTTTAGTCTTTTAAAAATATCTACATTATATTTTTTATGATTTAAAAAATATATATATTCATCTTATAATTTATATAAAATTACATATTTCTCTTACAAATAAAATAAAATAAATTATTTACTTTATAATTTAAATAAAATAAAATATTTATTTTACAATTTTAAATAAAATAAAATATCTACTTTTCAATTTAAATAATATAATTTATTTACCTTCCAATTTAAATAATATAAATTATTTATTTTACAATTTAAAAAATAATATATCTATCTTACCATTTAAATAAAATAAACTATTTACCTTCCATTTTCAATAGAATAAAATATTTATTTTATAATTTAAAAGTAATAATATATATCTACCTCATGTGTTGAAAATCTTGACTGAAATGGAATATGGTTCCACTTAAATTGAATGTAGCTAAGAATGGTGGCAGTGTTGATATCGACTAAGTTAAATAAGAGAAATGAATTAAAGTTGATAAGACAATAACATTAATGGTATTAGGTGAAATGACTAACTACGTGGAAGCAAGGGAAGAAGGCTTGATTCTCCTTTTAATATGCATTGACCTGCCTTACTGATCCACTCATCCCTCTCCTCAAGTTATTGATCTCAGCTACTCAAAGCATTCCTCCCCTTCACTTCTACACTTTTTTTTGTTCCTCTCACTTCTACGTCGATCCAATATTTAAAACCCTTTTCTTTTTCATGCAATTTTCCTTCTCTGAATTGTCTCCTCAAAATCTAATCAGATTGTCTTGACTAACTTTTATGAGGGAGCTTCCTCCTTTGTTTGCATGGTCAAAGCACTAGTTACAGTGGTTGATGACTAAGGGAGATGGAGCACAGATCTTAGGGAAGTGGAGTGAATTAATTTCAAATTGGGAGAAGTCATTTAATCATGAAGAGTTTACCATTATTCCCTCATGTGTTAGGTGGTAGAAGGGTCAGTTAAATCATGTAATCAAATTGCATAATAACAACAACAACAACAACAACAACAACAACAACAACAATAATAATAATAGAGGTTTTTATTTATATATTTTTTAATTACTTATTTATTAAATTTAATTAATAATATAAAATTATTTATAATTTATAATTAATTAGTAATCTTAAAAATTATTTATGAATGTGAGTATTAAGATAAGACTAAATATTTATCTGATTAAATTTTCCTCATTCACAATTGTAAACATTGCATACAATTCTACAAAAAGAAATAGATTCAATATTTTAATAATTTATTTTCCTAACTTTTAGAATATGAAAATTAAATTAAATTCATTCCTTGCTTTCTTACAAAATCTGATCAATGGACTGATAGACTTTTGAAACCAACACAAAAGTTAATTTATTTTAATAATCAACTCATTGTGTCTCAAATAATATATAAGGTCCAAAACAACATAAAGTATGAGCATGAGTCCATAGTACAGAAAGAGAGGTCATGATAGTATGAGCATGTCCCATGAAAAATAACCTCTAGAGCCCACATGGTAACCTTATTATTGTCCATGAGTAGCTAATGGGAAGCATAAATCATTAAAAGTGGCAAGTAGAAAACAGGATATTGGATTTTCACCCTCGTGAATCAACCTCTTTTATAATGTATATTTTAAATAAAATTTGATATAAAGAAGTGATAATACCTTTTCAAGAGTGAAATATATTTCTCATATATTGATTTTAAATAGATCAATGTTTGTAACTAATCATTTTTATATGATAAATTTATAAAGTTGATATAAATATTTTGATGAATTCTTCATTTATGGAATTCATTAAGATAAATATAAATTGAGTTTTAAGAATTTATTTGTAATGATTAATGTAGTAAAGGTATTTAGCAATTATAAATAAAAAAATATTTAGTATCTTTCTCCAAGCGATTTTATTATTTTTATATAATGTAACAAAACTTTTAACTGCTAATCAAATTATTTATATAGTCAAAAATAAATATAAAAATATTATCACTAAGTTAAATTTTAGACGGGTGATCAAGTATCATGGTTTCAAAATAAAATAAATTTGAATATATATTAATATTTGTGATTATAATCAAAGACTTAATATTATCCATTAGGGATCATAGTTTCAAAGTACTTTAAAAAGTGGGAGCGTGTAAGTAATGCACCACAACACATAATTCATATAGCATGTATTTCCTATATTCTAAAGGGCTGCTCCTTACACATTTTCAAGTTGAAGAGAAAAAAAAAAGACATAATTAGGGTTCCATCACATTCTAAATCAATGTTCCAATAATTTTAAAAAACTCTAAAATTAAACCAAGAGAAACCAAAATTTTAAAAAATTAAACCTAAATCCTCATCACGCTTATTTAAATTCATAGATCTGACTTCAAAAATAAAGGCAAAGAATTTAAAAACTTACAATTTTATAGCTCCAATATTTATATATGTTACCTTTCAATAGAGGCAAAAACTCCATTGTTTTTTTATTTCATCAAATTACATTAAGTATTCTTCTTCAATGTTTTTAAATATAAACCAACTTCTTCAAAAGGAAAAGTAGAAAACAAGTTCACATGAATTCATAACGCTTACTATGATAAATAAAATGAAGTCAAAATATTAACCTTAATTGAAAAAAAACTCCACTCATAATTAAGTCTTATTACCAATGCCTCTTTGTGCACTAACTATATATGAATATCTGTGAACATAATCAAAAACATAACACATGTACTAAATATGCATCATGGCTCTTATTGATTTTTTAAAAAAATATATTCACAAAATATTTTCTTTTATCATAATTATTTTAGTATACATCAATTTTTTATATTGTGTATTATTTTTGAGTAAAGTTTTTAAAACGTATTTAAATTTAAATAATTAATCATTAAAATAAATCAATCAATTTTAATGTATTTGTATATAATTGATAATTAATTTATTTTTTACTAATAATAAAATTAATGATTTATTTTTATAATATTTAATTTAAAAAAAATAAAAATGTATGAAATTTTAATTATTTAAATAATATATCATGATTGAACTTACCTCAACGATAAGATGTTTGGCACTATTGACATAGAAATTTTGACATAATTATAGGGCTCTCTTTGGTACTAATGTTGATATCAATGGTTCTCTCAATGAGGGAGGAATTTCACTTATCAAACATGTCAGGGGCTATGACAAGATCAAGAACTTCACTCTTGATATTAAAAACATCATGTTCATTTAAAGAAGAAAATTAAGACTCGACCTGACAATAAAAATCATAGTATTCACATCCAAGAGCTGATGTGGGATAACATGTGAGGGAGAAACCCCTATTGTGATATGAATATTAATGGTCATCATAATATAAAAAAACTTGATAATATCCTCATCATTCTCAAATAAATCAAGGACTAACAAACTATCATCCCTTTGAATATGGGCAATGGTTTAGTCATTAGAAGTCTTGTGTATAAGAGGTTATGTCCTGACTGAGACTATAAAATTAAACTCTGGGAATCAACATGAGGGTTGAAACATGAGGATGAATCACCGATAGACTCATCAAGCTAATTCTTTTTCATAGAGACTACATCTATATAAATGAAGTTAATGTTCTTAGAAACAACTCCATAATGGTCTCATATAGATGAAGATGCTTAGCATTTTTGATAGACCTTAAAAATATTATTGTTAACTAGGTGTGAGTCACCTTAGATCCTTACATTCTAAGTGCCTAAATGTTATTTAATGAGCATGCCAATCAATAGGGATTCATACTCAGTGCCATTGTTTGTACACTTAAATTTTAGCTTATAACAAAAATACAGGACTCATCCCTTAGGAAAAATTATAATAACTCATTCCCCGAAACTTAGGTAACACTTGGCCCCATCATAGTATAAGACCCACTAATCATGTCAAGAGAAAAAATATCATATGTTTATAAGTTTTGGTCTTATGATATCTCAACCATATGAATA
The DNA here is from genome assembly GCA_037957365.1 of Torreya grandis. Taxonomy (NCBI): domain Eukaryota; kingdom Viridiplantae; phylum Streptophyta; class Pinopsida; order Cupressales; family Taxaceae; genus Torreya; species Torreya grandis. Next base: position 1,691,648 of record JARHVA010004125.1, read on the forward strand.
TTGATAATATCAGTTTACCGCTCTTAGGGTTCTCGGTCTAGAGACTTAAAAAAGTGATGTGTTTTTTTCCCTTTAGGTATGAACCAAAGAACATGCAAAAACTTGAAAAACTTACTCTTATCATCTAGATAAAGGCACGTAATCAATTATGGGAACTGAAAATGTTTACTCTTATGGCCTGGATGAAGGAAGGTAAATACTTTTGGGAGCTTAAAATCTTGTTTGTTAGGCTTTCCTTTTGGCATGGGAAGTATACCAACATACTTATGATGGATTTGTAGTGAGGGAAGTATTTCAACATAGTAATGATATCATTTAAATGTGGAAGGTATACCAAGATAGTTATGTATCCTACAATAGTATTGATAAGTTATGTGTAGTTTTGTGCTTCTTGTAATTAGGTATGGGAAAGAACGTAAAAACATAATGAGTGGCAATTTGAGGGTCTCCCTATTCCTAAGTGGGAGAGAAGGCCTCTCTTTATGATTCCATAGATAATAATGAGATCTAATGTTGATTGATATATTACCTATTTTTAAGTCACTAATCATCTCCTCAAGAAATGGAGTAGCAGGGGGAGGGGGAATCATCTAACTATATATTGGAGAACTCAAATGCGATAAAAATTACAACTAGAACAGGCCATATTAAAATGAAAAAAAATCGTTAGAGGAATAAAAAATGATGGATTAGGAACTATATAGAATAGATATTATCTTATCATAGCATTATCAAAGAACATATTTTGTTTAGGTTTGGAAGTACTAAAATTAGTATACAAATGACAATTTGCCTCGTGTGATCAAGTGTTGGGAGATTACGATGGTAGTAATAGGAAAAATTATCATCATAAGAAAATTATTCATTTTTTGACATATATATCATGAAAATATTAGGTAGCTTGGCTAAACCCTCTTATGGTTCCTAGTTATAAGACTTAGAGAATTTATAGGTCCCCAACACTTGTGGATCAAACAAGAGGACAAGTAGTGTGTCTTTATCTAAGATATTGATGATCTTGGTTGTAGACATGGTTGAGGCTACCAAAATGGTGAATTTATCTAAACTAGTGACATTTTCATCTATCACTACTTCCTTTTTATCTAGTTTATCCTTTAATACGTCTTGAGGGTTTTCTTCCCCTTTCTATAGGACAACCACTTTTGGTTTAGTCTGATTGATAACATCCACCAAATTGGGATTTTTTTTTGACCCAATTGGTAGATATGATAGTCAATAATCAAGCTTATTATTTTGTACATGGTCATTTGAAGCATATCAAAATGCTTGGGATCTTATTGGGATATGAAAACCTTACCCAAATGGGTGAACCTAATTTTTTAGATTAAGGTTGAAGGGATGGCCTTCATCCTTTGAATATATGGTCTTCTCAAGATCATGTTAAAATTTGTGCCTTTTTCAATCACATATAATTCCATTATCATAGTCTTTATACCCATGGATATGGCATCATAATGGTTCCTAGAGAGGTATACATGAGGCTATCATAGGCTCTCATGGTAGTATGAGTTGTGGGAACTATTAGTTTCCTCGTAAGCTAATTTGTTTTAGAAATAGAAGGGGAATTTTTTTAATATTTCCTCATCATCAACCATGGCTCTCTTTAAGTAGATATTGTGGAATTATACTTGTAAAACATGGTTGGATCCCCCTATTTACCAGTTTAGAATCAAGAGGGAGACTAATAAGGTCAAACAAGTAACCAATGTCCCAATCATATTACCTAGGTGGAAACATATCGAAATTAATTTGATTAATCTAGACCTGAAGAAGGGGACTTACACTTGAAAAATACCTCAATACTAAAGCATTAATCAATGCCCAAATTGTGGGTAGGTGAGTTCTTAAGAATGTCCATAAAAGAAGTGTGGGAGAATTTTTTTCATAGGATTTGAGATCAAATCATAATTCTCTACAATCCTAGAGACGGCCTCAATATCCATAATATATAAGGGGTGAGGAGTTGTGATCTAATATTCCCTGGTGTGATATTTATATTTTCTTAATTTTCAATTTCCAAATATAAAACCCCTATCATTTTGTTCTTAACTTGAAACCCTAACTTGGGGGAAACATTAGGATTGGTAGTTACATAAGTGGAGGACTTAACATTGTTAGTCAGAGCTTTCATAGGCTTGTTATTATGAACTACATGATTTTGGATGTTAAAAACATAACACTTTACAAAAAGAAAAACTAATTGTGTCT
>JARHVA010004126.1:0-37500 GCA_037957365.1 Torreya grandis
CCTAAAACATAGCAAATATCAACTTGGTATAAATTAAAAAACATCCAAGTGATAATTTAATCTTGAGGCTACTACATGTGTGAGATATAACATCATTAAACTACCCACATCAACTCTATTTTAGCTCCTTTACAAATTGGTTGAGTATGGAAACTTAACAAATTTTATCTAAGAGGCCAATTTTGGACCTCAATAACTTTTGCTACACCTAGACACATATCCTAAAATTTAGGATGTAGAAACTTGGGACTAATGTGATCATAACCATATGACCAATTCTCCTTGACTCATCCACATGTGACAATGATAATTTTAGCAAACTATCTACTCAATTTCTACAACTAGACCCCAAAATGTCTAAATGAACACAATGAAGAACTAGATAAATACCATGCACTTCCATAATCATTTCAAGCACTCTTGACACCCCATAGGGTCTTTGAAACTATGGACCTATCCATTATAAATTGCCAATTTACACTTTAAGTTAACTTAAAGTGTTTCAAAATTTTTGAAAATTGCATGATCCTTTTGGTCCACTCATTCCATCTAAAATTTTTCTCAAGCTCTTTAATCATTTGACCAATCAAGAACTCTGCTTATTTCTCTACATCAGAAACTATGAGAGACTACACTACATCTAGACAATTTTATTTGTGGGCTAGAACATTTTTGGTGACTCTTAGGGAATCATGTCTGCTATGCTTGAGATCCCAAACCAATTTTCCTTGTCTAGTCCATTGGGCATGGAGTCCCTATCTCTACAACTAAGGTGGTTTGAAACTAGATACAAGGGTGAACCTTTTAAGATAACCCCTCTTGAAGAAAAAGGACAAAAATAATAATAACAATAAAGGGCCCAAGGTAACTTATGAAAGGGTTTATACACAATAGAAAGGAAAACAAACTTATAAAAAAGCAAGGATAACTAGTCTATTAAACAAATGTGCACAAAGGCACTTATCAAAAACAATGAAACTACCTATCCTAAACTAACCAAATAGAAAATAACCTATATAAAACTATTGACTAGTTGCATAAAAATATTTACCCTTCCTCACTAATCTAATATAATTTACAAACTTGAGGGTAGCAACCCAAATATGGAGGAGGAGTGGATAATGAACATATTGGACAATACACCTCTCTAAGAAAAAGAACAAAAGTAAACTTACCCACCCAATCTAATTTATTGGACATACAAGCATCTAGGAATGGATAAGCAAGTTGATCTTTCTCTTCTTGATACTCAAATGTGTGCTCTAAATTAATCACAACTTATGATGGCTCCTCTTCATCATCCTCTAATTGATCTAGGTGCCTGATAGGACATCCTCTTATCAATACAAACATTCATAAATCAGATTTTACCTCATTCTTACACTTAGTTTCTTCATCATTATTCTCCTCAAGCACAATTTGGTCAAATTATTCTTAAAGCACATATTCATATTGAAAGATTTTTTCATCCTCCAAGTTTTCCTCCAACACACGAAGTGGTGGTTCTTGAAGCTTGCATTTACTAAACACTTGAGATGTCCTCTTAATCAACCTCACTCAAGGTTTTATCTTATTCCTCAACTATGAATGAGGGTTAATTTGACCATATAAGGTCTAAAAAGACATTTTTGTCTTGATCAAGGTCTTAGTTACCTTATTCTAAATCCAATTCATTAGGGCTACCTTATTTGATAAAACATCCTAAAGTAAAATATACTCTGGTTCTTGGTCCTAATCCCCTTCTTGATCGATGTAGAATGGACCTTCAGTAGCCCATTTAAGGTCTGCTCTATTTTCAACTTAAGGATTTTCCTCGTTATAATCCAAGTCATTAGTGTCAAATCCATGCTAAAAACATTGGTCTAAACCTGATTCTTCCCCTTTTGAATGTAGTAGGCTGCCTATTTTGATCTCCTCATCACAAAAAATTACATTGTCTTCATTAGGTTCACCTATGACTACAAGCTCCTCCTCTATCATTTTTACAATAGGTTCCTTTTGCTAAGGAGATGATGAGAGTGTGAAGAAGTTCACCTAGATTTCAGCTTATAAAAGTATCCTTCTAGCTAGGGATTTTGAATGGTCTCTTTGGTGGTTCTTAAATTGGTGCCTCATTCTTTTTATGTATGCCTTTCTTGAGTGATTCCCATTAGGGTAATGTTAATAAACAACCACCTTTTCTTGATTTTGACTATCTTTCTCTTTCTTCATCTTCATATCTAATTCCTTGATTTCTCTATCTATATTCTATTTAGAAAGCCTCTATTTAAGGTGGTTAATGGCCTCATAGGTGACTTTCTCCTTGATTCTCACCTAAAACTATTTCTAAACTAATGATTCATAGGGAAAAGTGTTTAAAAGTGAAAAGATCTCATAAAAAATTTAACTAGGTGATGCACCAAATAAAAAATGGGGAACTCCCATAAGCTTTAACCCACACTATATCTACAAAGGACAATACTAGATCACACAATCTCAGTATCAATATGATTGCATAAGTGTTTCATGGAAGAGGTTAAGGAAGCAATGAATACAAACAAAGAGGGTTTCTAAGACTCACTAAAAGCTCATGTTAATGGTATACAGAATACTAATCTAGACCTACAAATAGTATTGAAAACTCCCTAAACAAGGTCAAAAACAAGGACCACGGATGAGTAAGATTCTCCTTCACACAATGACATAGTGTATAGCTCACCAAACATAGATTCAAGGAAAAACATAGGTAAAAAAAATCTTATATTACATCAATAGGTAGTTCTTAAAAATTCTTGACAGGGTTGAGCCTAATAAAGATAAACATATTTTACAATATCTCATAGAGTTTCCCTACTCCTCAAAATCAAGAGTCTGCGAGAGAGAGAGAGAGAGAGAGAGAGAGAGAGAGAGAGAGAGAGAGAGAGAGAGAGAGAGAGAGAGAGAGAGAGAGAGAGAGAGAGGGTTTACCATTGAAAGAATGGGTAATATATATAATGGGAAGAGAGATAAAAGAGTTTAGCACATTTTCCATGATCATTAAATGATATATCACCTTTCATTCTAATCAGGACTAATCCATCATCAATTAATTAGCCTACATTTGCTCTAATAGTCTTCAAGTTATTCTCAGTGGTTGAGAGAAGTGTACTATAGGACAAGCACTTGTTTTTCATGATGAGTCATGATTCTTTCAAGGAGAAAATATCTCTAAAGGCTCTGATCAGTATTGAGCATTCTAATTACCTCTATAACCACCAGATCTTCCTTTGTTTTGTTTTGCATGCCACCCTCCACTTGTCATCCTTCACATGCTCTCATTATGAGGACAAAAATCCTCATGTTCATTGACCTGATAGAGCCATGCCTAATTTTTCGTGAGTGAAAATTTTTACTTGCTTGTCAAGGATGTGGAGATTTTAGAAGATAAGACACTCTTCCATATCTTGTTTATATTTTCACCTAACCTAACCTAGACATATATTAACTATAGATTGAAAACTAATGTAAATTATAAATTTTCATATAGTTTTTATATCAATGAGAACTTATAGGCTACGTAGCCTAGTTCTTGGATTATATTTTAATTTAAATATACCTATTCTACCTTTGAACCCTTAGAAAATTAAGAGCTCTATGTATGCACAAGTATCCTTCTAACAACTTGTCATGAAACTTTGACCTATATATTAGGTCTAAAATACCTATTATGTCTCTATGACTCTATAATGGTGGATCCCAATCCTTTAAATGTCCATCTAGTTCAACCTAGATCATGTTTGGACTTAGTTCCTTTTTTTTTACCTTGCCCAAGTCATATATTGCCCTATTGAACTTCTTTAAAATTTATCAAGATCGATCCTTTACTTATTAACTATCAATCATGACTTAGCCTATTTAACATTTTGACCCATATCACTCCATTGATATTGATTTTTATGATTGAGTGAGAGCCATCAATCTTGCCCTTGACTTTTTAACCTTATCTAAGTTATCACCACTTGGCAATCCCACATTTGCCTTCAAGATCTGCTATCAATCAATTTATTTTATGCACTTATGCCACATGGTAGCTTCTTTATCTCCTTCACATTTTGAATCATCTCGATCCATTTATCTCCCTTGCTATGAATGAGCACCAATCATTGTATCTACTTTAGTTTAAAAATAAATGGTTATTTACCAATTCTTAAAATTGATGTTCTTATGACCATCATTTGACATTCGTGTAGATGTATTTGACATTCCATAGATCATAAAATTTAAGCCCAATGGATTTTTTTAAGGATTAAAGTTGACATCTATGTTAATTTATCCCATTATTTGACCAACTTTGAAGATTTATATTTGAAACAAAAAAATCATGGAGGGATCAAATTTGTTGGAGATGCTCCAGATATTAAAAGGATTATGTCCACTTGATCCATTGGTTTTAGGATATTTCTATTTATTTTTTATAAATTTCAAGTGAGCTTACCTATGTAATTATTTATGACACCTTGATGATGGTCTTGTTCATTTGACTAAGTATTGCAAAACACTATCAAACTACGTGGGAACCCAACTTTACACATGTATATCTTTTGTTGCATGATCTAAAACTTAGTGAATATCAACTTGGTAAAATGATGAATAGACCCCATGTGATCATTATCTCTTTAGGCCACCATACGTGTGAGATATAACATCATCAAAGTACCCATTCAGCTCTATTTGAGCTCCTTTGTAAATTGGCTAAGTATGGAAACTTAGTAAATTTTGTCTAAGAGGCCAACTTTGGACCTTAATAAATTTTATTGTGCTTAGATGCATGTCCTAAAATTTAGTGCATATTAAATTGGGGATAATGTAATCACAACCATATGACAAATTATCCCTGACTCATCTACACATAGTAATGATAATGTCAAAAAACTATCTTCTTAGAATTTTTGCCATTATACCCAAAATGTCTAGATGAACACAATGAAGAACTAGATGAATACCATGCAATTCCATACTCATTCCAAGAACTCTTTACACCACATAATTTATCTAAAAATATATACCTATCCTTTAAAAATTGACAATTTACACCTTAAGTTAACTTAATGTGTTTCAAAAGCTTTGCAAGTTGCACGATCCTTTTAGTCCACTCGTTCCATCTAGAACTTTGCTCAAGCTCTTTAATCATTTGACCAATTAGGAAATCTACTTCTTTATCTACATTAGAATCTTTTAGAGACTACACTACATCCAATTAGTTTCATATGTGGTCCAAAATTGGCCAATAGAGCCATCTATATCTACATGGCATGTTAGTCATGGAGAAACATCTGTAAAATCATCCATAAATTGGTCTAACAATTCTTTAACTACCATTTTCTTCTTTTACAAATTTTGTCAAAATTTCCCTACATGGAATGCATTTCATTCCCCATTTTGTGACAATTTTGAGTGTAAGAAAATCTACTTCTCTTTAATCCATATATTTTAAGCCAAACTTCCAAATAGATCTCTATACCCTGAAAATCAATGGTAGTTTTGTTTTTATTTTTCTTAAACAAATTGGCATAAAGGGTATCCAAGACATGTTGCCTCCTATATATCATGGTGGAATTAAAAAAAATTATTCCTATATATTTTAGCATATAAAATGATAATCCTAATTGAAAACATTTTTTGGTATAACATTTACATACATACATTGTTGAAATCTCAATATATATGCTTTCATCAAACTCCACTTAGTTGAGTGAAGTATTTGGATAATTTATTTTTCATCTCGAGTAGTTTTAGGCATGATTGAAGTTTTATGGATGCCTTTTTGCTAGGAATTTTAGGTAAGGAGTGAATTTATTATCCACTACATTCCATACATTTCTAATTTTTTTCTCCTTTGGTGTCATGTATGGTAAATTGATTTCTCTACATTCAATGTCCACTATTTTTTTGGAAGGCCATCTAACAATAGATATTTCAGTTACCTCTATACTATAAGTCTCATAATTATGTATAAATTTCCTTACGTAAATTCCTAATTCATTTTCTAATAATTGGATAGGAATGCAACCAAAAATATCCCCTAGTATGCAAATTCAACATAACCAAAAGCTTTTTTTCATAATTTTCAAGAGTTGTACATTTGTGTAACAAATATACCCTTTTCTCAAGAAATATTTTTCATAGGCTTTGAAATGTGGTAGGATCATCCATATATCAAACAAATGAATCTAATTAAGGCTTTTCTAGTTGTAATTGGTGTATATGTACAACTAAACTAAAATTATTTTGTCTTTCTTCCATTTCATTATCTATATAAAAATTGTCTATGGCATGTTGTGTCATTCTTGTGTTCCATATAGTAAAACTATCAACTACATCCTCCAAATTATCCACAAAAGCTATAAGAACTATAATTGATAGAGTTAGATTAAAAGATTTAGTCACATTAACACAAACATTAAATAGGTATTTCCTAATTATGGCATGTGGAAGTGAGATTTATGGGTTCCAAGGATTCAAAATTTAGACCTGCCACTTTGTGTATTCTTCCTTCACCAATGACCTTACCATTATTTATGAGAGAATAGTCTCCACATTGGAAAGCCATTGACATATGATTTTTTAGCCCAGACGTTTGGAAAAGACATGAGAATAGTTGTTAATAAGGTTATTTATAAAATTAGTCCAATTTATACCTATATGTATGAGATAAATCTATATATATACACCATAACATAAGCATGGAGATATGTTAAAACCTAAAAATGTTAAAAAGGTAATGTATAATTTTTTTAAACAACATGGTTTATGTCAATCCAAAAAAATAATATCTTTTAATATCATATACTACTTACTTCAATCCCTGTTTTATCCTATTTTTAAGGTATCTCCTAGGAGATATAATTCAAACATGCATAAGAGTGGAATAATACCATAGAAAAGAATAAGTAATTAAGTAAATATTAAACCATGTATTTTATTAGTATATAAAATGATATTGAGAAATGGAAGTTTTGAGAAAAATTATGGAAAATGATTAGCTTCTTATATTTTAGGATCTTATATGTGATTTGAACCTCTGTTGTGACCAAAAAGTTTGAAGGTATCCCCTAGAATATACCTTTCAAACATGTGTAAGGGTACCCTTGAATATTTTACAAGGCTCTTCAAGGTCTATTTGTAAATAGTACTAGGTGATGTCATGAAGATCCTTGTAATATCTTCAAGGGTAACTGCAACATTAAGCTTAAGACTTAATTTTTAAATATTTAGGGAAATGTGGTATACATCCATGAATGCATGACATTTCAACACTCAAAAAACATTTCAAGTTCAATTGGTATGGGACTCTCTAAGATTGTGCCAAGTGTATCCATCCCATTTACCCAAATACTAATAGATTTAACTTAATGTATGAAATCCTTGGAAAGGTGAGATCATGTTAAATGTCATCATCTTGATCATCCACAAACTGACTTAGTGAAAGGAAGTGTATGAAATCTACCAAGCAAGTGACTCAGCATGATCATACAAAGTGGCACAATCTTATGAGTTTGATGTGATTAAAGTGTCACCAATTCAAATATAAAAAATAAAGAGAGAGGATCCAAATCTATTAACACCATTAATTCACATGAATTGAATAAAATTACATTTAATTAGGCAAATCTAGTGAATCCAAAGCCAATATATGAAATTTGAAGATCCAATCACACTCATATTCTTATTGAACTAGCAAATTACAAGCTTGATTTTGAACACTCATGAACAAGAATTTTCAAAACTACATAATTATGGATTCCTCATCTAAAATTTCACCTCCTCGATCTATGTAATTAATTGCATGAACAATAGAATATAATGACATAGTGTTTAATGAAGCTTCCCTCAAACATGATTTCAATAACTTCTCTTATATTTTGAAATAAGTCGACAAGGCCAAACCTTGTAGTCTAGAGGAGCAACTCTCTACATTCTCATAGAGGTACTAGGATGACTTATTGGTAATCAAGATAGTGGGTCTACATAATGTCATAACTAAACTTGAGATAATGTCCTACATCGATTTATTTACAAATGGTAAATTTTTTATAAAAATATTGCACTTTCATCAAAATAGCACACCAGTGGCCCACCTTAGTGGTAGATCATTCAAAAGGTACTATAGGATACCTTCCCCTAAGATGACATATAAACAAACTCTAGTGAATACGTATATGCATTGAAATAATGTATCCATCAAGCTATAAGAATGGGCTCATGACCCTAGTACTTTTGAAATTAGAGGCCTTATTTCTACTATCCCAATAGCCACTTTATGACTTAGAGTTAGACTTTCCATGACCCTATTAAATAGAATCTATGGTTTCCCTAGAATGACTTATGTCAATGAGGTAGGGATTCCCCTACTCAACCTTATTCTCTCCTCCAAAAGGATAATTGTCATAAGGTATATCATCATTCCAAATTTCACCAGCACAATAAAAAATATGAATAATTCCCTAGATCATAACTTTTATATGATTTCCTACTTGGTGGATGATATAATAGGAACTATCCATGCATATTTTGAAGAGACTTGGGAGCCTTCTGAAGAGTATCCTATGAGCATGATATGTGAAAGGTTCAACATCCTCCATATTCATAGGTTAAGGGGTAACATGACCAATATTATTGAGACCTTATACCTAATGGTTTACCAAGCCATCTATGGAAAAGATATGCTTAGGATGTCATATCAAATCAAGAAGAGTATAGGTAAGATGGGGGATTATGGTATCTATCTAGACTACACCATGATTAGGATAGAGGGCACTATATCCTACCTTATGCATCTACCTAGGTTGGTCCTAGACAAAGTTGTAAAATAAGAAATCATTACCCAATTGGATGATTCAGTGTATTTTTAACTAAGATATAGGAGGTGGTGAGTTGTTCACATGTCTCCTCTTAGTATTTATAGGACTCAATATACTGAATGGGAACACTTCTAGCCAATTTTTAAAACCCAAACACATTATGATTTCAAGTGGGCACCCTAGAAAGAAGGGGACACAATGAAAATGTGTAGAAACACCTAAAAAGACTCAAGGAAAGGGTAAAGATAAACTATGATCACATCCACACATGGCATGATGAGTTTTTTATGAATGACCTAAATGATGTATAGTTCCATGACAAGATGAATAAGTTCACCATGTTAATGGTGGTGACTAGGCACATACATTATAATATTAAAACCACCAAAGAACAAGATAAGAATATTGAAACTAATTGTTGGCTTTTAGAGACTCCTAAGGGAGCCCTTTCACAAATAGGAACACAAGATTAGGTACCCCCTTATGCATCTCCTCTTAGATTACCACCATCCATTTCCATCATAAAAAAATTACAATGGAAATGGTCCTTTCTCCACCCTTTGTAGCAGAAGGCACCATAAATGTCATGGGTAGTGTTGTAGTTTTCCCTATGTTAAGTTTTCATCCACTCACCATAGTTTAGGAATTTTATCTTCCTTCATTACTCTTTTTAGTCAATTCTCCTCTCCCACATTCACCTCCAATTCCTGCAAAAACCACCACTATGGGGACCAGTGGAACCTTTTCTATATTTCCCTTTCATCCACTCACCATAACATAGGAATTTCATCTTCTTTCCTTCCTCACCTAAGCTATTGGTTTACATAAATTAACTCTCCTCTCATCTCCAACTAATATAACACTTGTTTCATTATTTGATACTCCACTTCCCTCCACACAAATTTCCACCCCCACCATGGATCCTATTATATACAAAATGAAACCTAGGATTACTCCAAACTCACCATAAGGTGCACATATCCAAGAGGCACCTAATAAGGGATCAAAAGAATAATTAAAGTGAGGTATGGGTTATATAATAATATAACCTATAGAGGTATTAGATAGTGATGAGGAACTAGAGAAATTGCCCTCAGATGAAGTAGAATGCAAAAATGAATATAAGACATCAATCTTAGTATCTATCAATGAGACTACCAAGAGTGATCCTAAGGATGAATGGATTATAGAAGAAGAGGACCATTTAATGGGTAAAAATATTTTGGGAACTAGTTTAGTTTTCACTAGGATACTTCTAGAAGAGGGAGACACCAAGGATTAAGTTGATTTGACACCCATAGATTCTAGAAGTGGAAAATTAGTGAGAGTGTCTCTAGGTCATTAATACATATAAAAAAGAATTAAAAATACTACAATAGTTCCCCTAGTTTCTTATGTGCAACATGTAAGCACCTTAGCCCACTATTTTGTGTCCTTAGCTTCTATAATTTCTATTACAATGGCAACTAGTATTGTCACTCCCTCTCATTTTTTAAACTATTTGAATGAGATCCAGGTTATTCCACTCCATAATTCACCTTATACCACTATTTTTATGCTCAAATTTTCATTAACCATTCAGTACTTATAAAATTTTCTCATTTTTCCCTCCACATACTACTACTTTAACATAACTAACCCTCCCTAACCACATAAATGAGTCCCATTTGAGAGCCTAGTCTTAGCCTCCAATTTTTATTCACCAATGAGTCCATATAAAACATCCACCCAAATGGGGATGCCACTAACCTATCCTACTCACACCTAGAATGTTTTGGTGACCACCCAAAAGGATCTAGAAAAGGGCATGTTGGTTTTGGATATAGTGCCCCTAAAAAGGTCACTAGTTGGAAGTGGGTAATCCCACATTTCCCACAAATAGGACCCTCTTCCCCTAAGCCCATGATCCCTCTAGGTAAGCCTCAATACTCTAATATAGATCATCCTAAAAATATCACTGATAAGTTAATAACCTTGAACATACCAAAATGGCCACAAAATTTGTAATAGGTAGAAGAGGATAGGGGAAACCTGACAGTCATTGAGAAATCAATGGTCAAGTTCCATTTTGATAATGATATGAAGACCATGAGGGTCAAAATTAAGACCCTTATTTCATAAGGGTAGCAGGTGGACTTTGAACAAAGGGAAGATATCTTATCTCTATCCAAAAGGAAAAAAGTACATCCCTCTGATGTGAGCTTTCTACTCTCAGAAGACCCGTATACCTTTATGGATTCTAAAAAGGGGTGATCAAGGAAATTTTCAAAGGATATGATAAATCCATCAAAGAATTACAAGGAATAAACACCATATAAAACTTGATAGACATCAATGAAAATGTATATGGGGTTGTTAGGAAGCTATACAGTATCATCTAATTAATCAAAGCTACAAAAGGGGAGTCATAGCCCCGATGGGGAGATGTATATCCAAAGGTAGAAAAGATAAAGAAAATGGAGGATAAAATAAATTTTTTAAGTAGAGAATCTAGGAACAAATCTTATGCCCATTTGATCCTGATATCAACCCCTGAGCTACATAGCTACTAGGAGAGATGCCTTGATTGAATTCCACCAAGAAATTAAGTCTTTGGTCCTATAGTTGATTAGTTAGGAGAGGAAAATTATGGATATTTTTAGAGAAATAAAGATCAATAATGTAGTTATTTCACAAATATATTGGTACATGATCCATTTTTTTATACATTCTCCATGCATCTACTAATAGTTTTAGAGCAAAGGTTGAGGGAACTATCTATAGAATAGTCAATGAAGTGTAACGACTAGTGAGTTTTGATAGAATTAGGGTTCTTAGTGCATAAAACCTTTACATAGATCATGGGGTATCACTAAAGATGCATAAAAATTTGATGGATAATATTACTCAACTTTTCAAAAGACCCTTGATAGACTTTGAGGTAGTGGAAATTGATTTCCAAGCTAGCCATACTCTCTACCTCCAAATTCAATCAAGCAAGTAGGGAATGACAGCCATGGTCACCCCATTGATAATTACAGTTGTAATCATTTCTCTGATTATGGATCATATTCTAGTTGTAATGGTCCCATTAATGACATGACACACTATGACAACAATTTTAGCTATAGTGTAAATGATTTAATTTAAAAATGTAATATCTATAGTACTCACCAGTACATAAGTACCACCATTTAAAACTACCACCTCATAGACAAGCCCTCTGATAACTGTAAGCCTTGTTTGGGAATATTTCCTATTCTAACTTTTTTTTGTCTCTAATGAGATGTTGAGTGTTACTTAGACTTTTCTTGAGACATGAGGCTGGACCCATCCCAATCCTATAAAAAGTGTATCACCCTCTCTAATCAAAGAGGAAAATTTTGATATAAAATATATATAAAAAATCCTTCAAGTTATTCTACAAGTTTATGTTGTATGATGGTCACTTCTATTTCTTAACATTGATATAGTATCTTAGTTGTTTTATATATTCAATAGTAGTTTTAAAAGTTATGTTGTGAGTTACTTATGTTAATGAAGAATGTGTGATAACAATTCTAGTTGATAGATCTCTATGACTATTTATGAAATAATATCTTGTTAAGATAATTTAGAATTTGGAAGACACCTTGAAGTGCATTGTAATACCTTCAAGGGTACCCATCTACATGTTTGAATGGTATCACCTAGGATATACCTTCACTTCAAGGGTTCTCTTAGTAGATACATTAAACATACAAACAATTATAATTTTCTTTCAAGGTATCTCCTAGGAGATATCTTAAAGGGCCTTGTATTACCTTCAAGGGGTCTCCTAGTATATACCTTGAACATGAACACAATTGGAATTTTATTTCAAAGTATCTCTTAGAAGATACCTTAAAGGGCCTTGTAATACATTCAAGATTAAACTTATGCATGTTCAAAATTTATGTCCTAGGAGATACTTTTAATGTAATCTTGAAGGTAATACAATGCCCTTCAAGGGTACATTAAAAGTATCTCCTAGCAAATACACTTTAAACATTCATAAGTTTAATCTTGAATGTATTAAAAGTCCCTTTAAGTTATCTTTTGAGAGACACTTTGAAATAAAATTCTAATTGTGTTCATTTTTAATGTATCTTCAAGGGTTCTCCTAGTAGATATCTTGAACATGCACACATTTGGAATTTTTTTTTCAAGGTATCTCATAGGGGATACCTTAAAGATCCTTGTAATACCCTCAATGTTGATTGAAAAGGTTATTTGAATTGATTTGATATAACCATGGTTTATGGGGGATAATCAAGTTATGGATATATGAGTGAATGTGCAAAGATATTCATAAATAATAAACAAAACACCTTCTTAAGTAGAAATGGAATTTGTATTCATTAATGGTGAATTGATTATTTTAAAACTTATTCAAACACTAATTCACAAGGCATGTCATGATCATAACTTGTGAATCTAAAGAGTTTAATCCAAAATAGGTAGTGTTATTATATGATAGTAGGTTCAAATCATTTATAGGGAAGATGTGCACTAGATGTAAAGGACTCTACATTATTAAAAATGTCTCATAATAGGGTACCATTTTGCTAAAATATTTTTAGGGAACCATATTTTTAGGACATATAAATTGCTATAGGATTAATCTTTACCACCTTTAATTTCACATCATAACATTTTAGAGGAGTTTATGATTGTATAGTGCATTCACATTCTAGTGATAAATCATCAAGAATGGTTGGACATAACTACATCAAGATCAAATTAAGTATGGGAAAGTGGTGAAGGTAAGACAATTATGGTATAAAGACCATTAATGGTTATGAAAGACCATTGATGACATGTCATTTCAAAAGATTGCATCTTGTTCGAAGTAGATCAAGTTGGGATGTGACAGGTGGATCCATTAAATAGAGTGGATACAACAAGTGGAATAAGGTAACATAAAAAACATTATATGGGGTAAATTAAATATTTGGGAGAAAAAAAGGTCATTATCAAAGCCAAAATATTAAATATGAGGAAGAGTACTCATGTGTAGGTAGTCAGTTCATTTAAAGAGGTTGGCAAGAGCAAATTAGATGTTGAAATATATAAAACAAAGGGGATCAACAATTCCAAAATATTATAAAATTTAGTGAACAAGATTATTCTACTATTTTCTCTGTATATACTCCTATGCATAAAAATTAAGACCCAAATTATAGTATAACAAATTAATCAAGTGATGCAAATTATAGGTATAGTCATGGATAAAATAAAAATTTGTTGATCTTACTCATAGATTCACAGAAGGATGAAATTAGGATTAGACAAGGTATTAAACAATCCAAATTCAACAACCCAAATCCATTTGACTTTGTGGAAATGTCCAAAGTTACTCTATTCACCCTATCAACACAACGAGTTGCATAAGTAGGAAATATTGCACTTGAATATCTAATTCAAGATTTTGATGCAAAGAGGCTAATAAATTTACCTAAATTTGGGAAAATGGATGAGGTCATGTATACCTTATTAAGTAGATATAACTAGGGGTTATTCATTTATCCTAAGATATCACTATTTGGATCAATGCATAGACCATGGTGAGAGCCATTGGCTTCCTGAATCATGGAAAATCCTTATTGTCATACAAGTCCACCACACAACTAATTCATTTAGATGTTTGGGAGAAGTTTCCCACTAGGACAAGTATAATAACATCAATAGACTTCATTGAGGACATTGTAATGTGCATTTAGGTAGAGTGTATAATAAAGAGGTTTTGGAAGATAATGAAGTAGGCGAAAAAAGCAATAAAAAGAGTAATTGACATTGTGTATCACATGATACACTTGCATGAGAACTTTAATTAGCTATAATTTATCACATTTGATCTTACCACTAATATTGACAAGGTACTTTCAGGTAGATCACATAATTTCCAATATAAGTTTCTATTTATGTTGTTACTTCAGCTAATAAAAGTCCCTTCTAGGTGAAGTTAATGTTGATATCAACTTTTTGCCTGCTACTACCCTCACAGACATCATCTAGACTAAGATAATAAAATATTATGAGTACCTAGGGTGGTTTAACACATGGTGTCTTGAGGATCTATATTTTATTAGGTTTTACCCTAAAATTTGACATGATGTCATGTAATATTTTGGGTAGCATGCATTGATAACTAAGTTATATAATGGTATTCAAATCAAGGTGTATGATTTTTCCATAAAAATTAAAATTATAATTCCCTTTTTCATTATAATGGTTGAAATACAAGTTAAATTCTGGAGGTAGAGAGCCCTAGTTGTGAAGTTAATATAGCTTATTCAAACCATCCCTCTAGGTAAAAAATAACTTAAGCAAGAGAAAACATAATCACAACCATTTTTGTAGCCACAAGCCTCACCACAATAATTTTTATCTCCTCTAAAATAAGAAAAAGGTAAACATAAAGAGCCTCACCATCACTAGCTAGAAAGATATAAAGGAAAACTAATTCTTGGTTGGACAACCCACATGTGCCAAGGATATATTATGAGTGTGATGTCACAAAGTTGGGGGTTGATGGATAGGAATTTATTTAATTCATGATTAGAGACATCAGTCAAGAGGTCTATGACAAAGAGGAGAAGAATGAATTCTTTTTATGGAAAGTTGTGTGCCTTTACCAAGTAAACAATAAGGTAAGTAGAGAACTTTTGGTTGACATTATGCAATCTCATCCCTCTATTATTATGGATATTATAGGTCAAGAAGAAGTTTAACATAAAATTTTGAGATAAATTTTCTAAATATATCCAGTATTTGGTTTATCATCTGCATAGAATGTAGATCCACTAGAGGAAGGGAGCCCATTATAGCCACTATTTCATAAAGAATGTACACATCATTGGCACATGAATTCAACCACCATAAAAGAATATATGGTATATTTTGAAGATATATCCACCATAAATAATTCCCATTAGGTAAAGTATAGGGCCACAAAGAGACACAAATATACACTTATCCCTTCCACTGAGTTAAGAAATATTTTCATGTGTAGAGGTGTGGTTATAGAATTTGAATCTTTATAGCACTCACAATCTGATATAGAAATAAATTAAGTATAAATAATGGAGGGACCTATAGATACCATTGTGTAAGATATATTAGAATAAATGGATGTTGCATAGGATACCATAGATCCTGAGGATGAGGATATAAAGAAAAAAAAGAAAATAAGAGAATAATAAAAAGATGAAAGAGGCCATAGAAAAAATAGATGTATAAGAAACTCAATATGCACAACAATAATAAGACAAACAATGTGCTAAGGATGAATAAAAACAAAATAATTCTGAAGAAGCTGAGGTTAGGAAAAAGAAGGCTAAAGAATCTTAGGTCAAGAGAAAGAAAGCTGAGAAAGTAGAACCCAAAAGGAAGAGAAGGGAATATGAATAAGTAGAATGGAAGGATAATGAGGTGTAAGTTACATAAAGACAAAAAAAAATAGAGTAATAGGTACTAGAGAAATATGCTAAAGAATAATGCCAGAAGGAGGAGGAAGCCAAGTGCAAGGTAGAGGTACAAGCTTCCAAATAAAAATTTGAGGATAATGCCAAAGCTAAAGTGGATGTTGATGCTAAAGCTAAGGATAAGGAAGATTCCAAGGATAAAATTATGGGTAAATCCAAGCCTAAGGAGGTAGCCCAAATTCACATGTAGGCCACAACTAAGGCTCAAGCTAAAGCTAAGGTACAGACTAAAAAAGAAAATAAAGTTAAGGAAAAGGTATAAGTATAACACATAGTATCCCACAAGGATGTGATGCAATTAGGTATACTAGAGGAGACTTCACTATCAAAGTCTCACCTCTTTACCAATGGTTATGGGATATCCATACCACATCATCTCATCATTTCACTTTCTTACTTTTGTTGGCTTAGTTTACTCTATATCCTATAATACTTGGAGCCACATTCATTGTGCTTACTCCACTTATATGGATACATATTTGGATGTTCCATATCTTTAATTGTCTAAGTAATTTGAAGAAGCAAATGCATTCTAAGAATTGATTATGAAAAAGCCTTTAGAATTGAAACATATTATTTTTTGACTATGCATGGAGAAATAGGAAACACAAAATCAAATTGCTAATGCTACCGCTAGGCAACTCATCAATACTACTTGTCATGCTCTAGTTATGCAAGCCCTTGGTGATCAAGTAATGTCTAATGACAAAAAATTCATTGTGTTACTGAATCATCTAATAAAGGATTGGGTGAGTGCACAAAAACTATGCACCCAAGGGTAAGGTATCCATGCTAAAATGGAAGGGATTTTAAAACTAATAGAGGAATATCTATAGGTCCTAGATATTAATAGGCATCAAACTAAGAAAATATCACAAGGAATGATTGATTAAATGTAGCACATTTACAAATCTTTGACTTCTATGAAACCAAAGTTCACTATGGAAAATAAATCGAAAGATATAATGAGTGATCAAATAGATACAGGAGAAACATGGATTGATGTATTTCAATAGTTTATTTTTCTTACCATGGTGTAGGAAGTAATTGATAATTAAAAAATGCTCAAGCTGAACTCTTTTAGGTTGAATTGGTTATTATGGATATCATAGATGAAACATGGATTGATGTATTTCAATAGTTTAATGTTAGGGATATCATGATGAAGAAGCTCTAGGTCTAGCATAATGAGACAATTCACAACAAATTTTTGGCTATTCAATCCTAAATGAATTCAGACAAGTTAGATGATATTGTGTTAGATATCCATCTTAAGCTATTAAATGTTAAAAACTTCCTTATCATCATAAAAGAACAAGATGTACAAAATTTGATGGTCATTTAGAGTCTATTATTCATTTTTCTTACCATGGTGTAGGAAGTAATTGATAATTAAAAAATGCTCAAGCTGAACTCTTTTAGGTTGAATTGGTTATTATGGATATCATAGATGAAACTAAGTTCATTCAACCCCAAGAACTCCAAGAAATTTTTCAAATGAGAAATATGGATACAAAAGATCAGTCTGAGCAACCACAACCTAAAAAGCCACCTATCCAAACTTCAATACCACCTCTATAGTAGGTAAATTTGTAGTACAAGTTTTGCAATTTAAGAAAAAAATTCTACTTTGTAACATAGTCATAATCATTAGGAGCATGGTTAGGTTGGATGAAAACCCCTAACCATTATGACTACATAGTTAAGCTAGTCTATGAAAAATAGGAAAGGGTGGTAGGCAAGTATGCCATTTAGTTTAAAACCCAAAAGGGTGGATAAGTAGTGTGAAAAGGGTTTAATCCAGTAAATGGCAGCTAGAGTGATTACTACCACTTTTATAAAAGTCTAATATTCTCCAAATTTAGTCAAGATCAGAGTCCAAAGTTTGTTTCAAGATGAAATAGCAATTTAAGTCCAGGAAAGTGTTGGATGTGGACTAGGTCCTCATAAAATTGCAAGTGTATAATTGGTGGACATATGTGGATAGGGTATCATTTTGTCATCTATATGATATTTTGGATGTTTTTGGCCTTGTTATCCAATCAATAAATATAATAATTATAAGAGTATTTATTCTGTATGCTAGAAAGTTGTAATGTGAAGAGATAAATCCCTGTAAAAATCTATATATAGTTCTCTAATATAATGGAATATGGTTTTGATATGTAATACCGATCAATAAACTAGTTTTGTTATGGCTTTACTATGATTATTTTATGTATGCCTAGTGTACAGTGTTTACTCTATTTTGTTTTACATTTTTATATCTTGTATTATGTTGTTTATGTAGATATGGAATCCAAAGTGAATTAGATCAAGAATTAGTCAAGAAAACTCAAGAAAATACATTAAAACATAACTAACAAAGCCAGCTCCTTTGATGGGGTTTTAAAAATGACAATTAAGAGCTAATAAAATAAATAACATACATAATACCTTCCCAAGAGCATCCCCTCATCTAAATGCAGCTCAAAACATTATTTTAACCATGATTTAGTTCTCAAGTATTTATCAACAATGAATGCCTTGCTCCTCCATCATCTCAAGTGCACCAATGAAACTAGGCTCATGATATTTGAATCAATGTTGTGCCTATATTGAAGCTATCCTATTATAAATTAAGAATTATAAAACTAAAATAAATGAGATATGGAGATAATTATAAATAGTAAGTTTACAAAAATGAAGCTTAAAAATTGTGGTCTTGGCCCTCCTACTTATAGATTTCTAAATTTTATCACAATCAACCATGACCATCCATCTTGAGATCAAGATGTGTGAACATGAATTAATCCAATTTTGGAGGTAATATCCATATATAACCTCTTTAATAGTTTGAAATAAGGGGCATTAAAGAGGCATGGGGGGCCTTAAACCTAATATTTGTTACATTTATGGATTATGGATGCCACCCCATAAATGATGTCACCTGATGATGTATATATTTATAAATCAATTTCTAATTAAAATATATTAAATAACTTCAATGGATTTTTTAATTATGTACTTGATTTTTATTAATTTACCTAAGTGAGATTAATCAAATTTTATGTAATTCTTTGGAAATTGGTTGCACACTATTAATCAGATTGGTCAAAATGTCATATTACTAGTTTTTAATTTGATTGGATTGGAATTATAAGGTGATATTTACATACAGACCAATACCTCAATTAATAAATTATCAACAAAAAATAAAACATGCACATGTCATGTGCTTCCAAATTAGAAGAATTCAGTGGTTTAGATAGTTAAATTACATTTTCATCATTTTGAATCAAAATGATTTGAGAAAAGTTAATAATCACATGAAATACATTACCCCATTTAGGGATACATTAGCCTAAATCATCACTTTTATATGATAAGCTCAAATCATTAGCACGTTTAAGTGGTTTTAGCCTAAATTATGCTTTTTCACAAATTTTAAGTAAGATTGACAATTTAAACATAATGGTGTTAAGAATTGGATGTCTACATTTTCCCCCTATTTGAGAAGGTATGGAAAGACATTCAGATGAAGTAACATATTATCAAATAAAAGAGTTTTCAAGAAGAATTTGGAAGGAAATGACCTCCAATACCCCCTTGAGAGGACATACAGGAATGAAAGAAAAGGATGGACTCTCAAAAAATAGAGAGAAAGTGAAATTAACCCAAAAATGAGATTAAATCCATATTGAACTAATGTTTGGATGCATTGATTCTCAATTATCAAAATATAATTAGAATATAATGGGCCTCAAAGGTGGGTGAAGTGAGAAGGATACAATCCAAAAATATAAGCGACACACTTTGAACACAACCACAATAGGGTGAAAGCTATAAACATAGGGAATGATCAATCTCAAGACAAGTTGCACACTTTTAATATTACCAAAATGAGGACACAATTCCATAGAGATTAGAATTATAAGAAACATGAGAGTGTTGATCCATAGAAAGGAAATAATAATGTGTTCCATTAGAATGGATTTGATTGGTAGATAAATTGATTTTACCCCAGTAGGGCTGATTTTAATTAGTAATTATTGATTATTTCCTTGTAGGGTGGGTTTGATTCAGTGATCGGTCCTAATATTGTGCCCCAATAGGGTGAATTGATAAGCATATCTCAAGGATAGAACCTATGACATAGATTAAATATGAATAATTGTAAACATAGATGTGAGGGTCTAATGACTTTGAAAAGGCCACATTAAACCCAACATACAATGATTCACAACATGATGAAAGAGATGAATAGAAGAATGAGGGTAGCTTAGTTAACTCAAGATACATCATGTATCCAAGTACTACCTACCTAGTCGAGATGGACCTCAAGCCAATGTAGTTCACCCAAAAGTAGGATAAAATAGAATGAGGAGTGAATAAAATAATATAAATGGACCACTGTTCGATTAGTCTCATAATATATGCCAAGAGATACACATATTACATAGATTTTGGTGCATAAGTAATTATTATTTAGCTTTGTTGGTGTACTTGAGAGCTGATCTTTGGATTTACATTGATTTTAAGACTTGGATCCAAAGAACTTGGTGCTTATTATATAAAAATGATATTATACATCATAAGTATTAATAACCTATAATGGCATTGTATTTATATTGTGATGAACCAGTTTAAATGTGAATATTTATAAATTAGGATAATGATAAGAACTACCAATACCAGAGTTAAAACTATTTATATTTGAATAAAAAATACATAAAAATAAATAAAAGGGAAACATAAATGAACCTAACTTAAAATCAAGATATAAAAAATCAAGATTTAAGTACGAATAATAATGTAAAAAATCAAAGCAAGAACAACATAATAAACAACATGAAAGTAATATGAATAATCTAGATCCATGTGAACTATCAAGATGTACTTGGAAAAAAAAAGAGAACAAAACCAAAAAAACACAAAAGACTAAGAAGAAACTGGAAGAAATAATCAAAGGAAGAGAAAGGAATAAAGAAAAGACAAGAAAGCACAACAAAAAAACCAACAAAAAATCAAATAAACACACACAAATAAAAGTTAGTCACAATGTTAGTATGAGTGAACAATAATTGTTCATGCACATGTTGTAGAGGCATTACTCTCTATGACATTGTAAAAAGAACAAGGGACACAAAATAGCCCCTAAGTGATAGGGAAGCAACAATAAAAAATGGAGGAAAGAAAAGAAAAAGGAGGGGATGGCCAAGATGACTCTAGATGTATGAGACAAGTGGATGTTACCTACATAGTTCCATAGATGTGAGATCCAACCTAAACTTTAGGTCACATGTAGTTTTCTCAAGAAATGGGATAGAATAAAAGTGATGATAAGAAAACATGATTGATATTGTAAGGGAAATAAGAAAAATGGGCTCACAAAATGGTGATAGCATTTAAATAAGGACTTATAAAATTACAAGAGCATGGAGATCAGAATAAACAAAAGTGAAAGATAATGTTTTCGTTCTTTTTGTCAATCATTTTTTAATGTTTCATTTTTAGGATAAGGAACAAAAATGACTATTCACAAAATTTCCAAGGAATGACCTAACTAAGGAGATGCAAGTCCATAGGTAAGAGTTAAAACAATAGCTAAACCACCTACAATGGGGATCATGGATATAAACAATAGAATAGGGAACCAACTAATCAAGGATTTACTCATTTAAACCTACAAGTTCCACTAATAACTAAAGCCATATACAATGGCCCATGCTCACAAATCTATGAGAGCAAGGGCCTACTATGTAAATAATGCTTAACAAATAGTAGAAAAATAACAATAGAATAGTATGCAACACTAGATAAATATAAAGTGCCATTCAAAAGGAAAAAACTATGAGCTGATGTATTCATGTTCACTTTCTTATAAGGGGAAGCTACAAATATATTTTTCAAGCTAAATAGATTTGTATAAATGGCATTGAATGTGTTCATAATTCCTATGAGTTATAATTAGGATCATAATTAGGCTAGGGATAAAAATATCTAGGAAATAATAACCCAAGATATAAAATAATATGGTTCTAAATAAAATAGTCCTAAATGAATAGGGTCCAAAAGAGTATGATCTAGGGTAGGATAAAAAGAGTCAAGATGGAATATAAGTGATATAGAATTCCAATGGTCTAAAACTTTAATTGTACAGAGTCATACAATAATATGGTTATCATAAGAATGGTTTAGGGTGGGTCAAAACATAAATAATATGGGCCAAGATAGGATAGTCTAGGATATAAGAATAGGATAAAATAACTTTAGCACAAGTTGCCCCCAAATAATGGGTCTTGTATACAATGGTTCCAATGGATTTCAAACATATAACCACTTGAGATTTACAATGTTCATGGCATCTAGATGTTCTTTTCCACCTGGCATAGCCAATAGATATACCCTTGATCCATAGTTTATTGTGATCACATATGGGCCTAGCCAATTGGGTTCAAGTTTACCCTTCTTCTTATACTAAGCATTTTTGTTCTTATAGTTCTCTTTCAAGACCAAATCACCAATCTCAAACTCTTGATAGAGAATAAGCTTATTTTATTTTCTCTATAATTTGTTCTAATAAGCTTGTAAGTTTTATAGGGAAACCAAATTCTTTCTATTAATGAGTTTGAGTTCTTTCAACCTTGAGACTCTATAATCTGCATCATCTTCAATATTCTCCAAAGATACTTGAAATGAAAGAAAATCAATCTCAATCAGGATAAAAACTTCTATTGTATAAACAAGGGATTATGGAGTGGCTCCTTTGGGGGTTTGATGACTCATGTAATAAGCCAAAGGGAAGGAAAATTTTCCAAGTGTCAATTACATCCAATGTCATTAAAAATCTTTTCAAATATGGCCATAATGGTTTTATTTGATGCTTCAATTTATCTATTACCTTGAAAGTTATATGGTGTGTATTTCGTGTGCCTGATTTTTAATTTTCTAAAAATTTGTTTAATAGCTCTATTTATAAATTATACTCCATTATCAAATATAATGTGAGCTAGGATACCATATCGACAGATGATATGGTAATGTATAAACTTAGAAATATACCTACTATTGACATAAGTGATAGGAATGGCTTCAATACACTTAGTAAAATACTCAGTAGAAATGAGAATGTACTTATGGGCATTTGAATATGTTGGGTTTATTTTACCTATGAGATTGAGGCCCCATGTATAAAATGACCATGTTGTAGTGATTGGTTGTAATGGTAAGGAAGGTGCATGTATCAAATCTCTATGTTTTTGACAAGTAAAACACTTCCTCATATAATTTCAGGCATCCATATTTAATTTAGGACAATAATAACCTATTTTGAGAAGCTTTTTAGTTAAAACTACACCACTGATGTGGGCCCCACACAGTCCTTCATGAACCTCTTTAAGCATTATCTTGGATTCTCCAAAAGATAAATAATGAAGTAGAGATACATCATAGACTTTATGATAAAGCATGTTTCCAAGGATGGTATAATGAGATATGAAATGAAGGAAAGGTTTATGATTATTATTAGAAAGGTTAGGTGGAAACGTGTGATCATGGAAATAATTAAAATAGTCTTGAGCCAAGGTAGTTCAGGGGTGGGATTGGGACCAGTAATGGTGCATACCCTTTTTCAATCTGAAAAGACATAAGTAGACTAAAGAATATTTTCAATGAGAAACTAATACTATTTATAATTGATATCAATGTGTATCATAGACCCAATTTTTGCTATTGTATAGGTAGATCTCTTATTGGCCCATGGTACTTGTTCAAACTATAAAGATTTAAAATGAGTCTTGAGATGATCCACAATATTCTTGTAGAGTACAAGATTATCATCTCTAGTTTGATACTAATCAATGGTTTGATTAATAATAAATAATGAATCACCATAGACCATTAAATCTTGGATATCCCACTATATTACAAGACAAAGTCTTAAAATAAGTGCCTCATATTCTACCATATTATTAGTATAATGAAAATTGGTATTAAACACTATGGGAATCAGATCCCATTATAATGTAATCAACAAAATGTTGGCTTCATATCCTTGATAAGTGAAGGAACCATCAAAATATATCTTCCATTACTCTAGTTCATGCTTTACTTATTCTATTATCATAAAAGAATCATCTAGTAAGTCAAATCTGAGTGGTTGAGTGTCTATACTAGGGGATTTTGCAAGTTGATAAGTAATAACCTACCCTTTGATATCTTTATAATTCTAATACTCAACATCAAACTCACTTAAGAGCATAACCCATTTGGCCATGTAGCCTGTGAGAGTTGTTTTGGATAATAAAAATTTGAGAGGATCTACCTTAGAAATAACAATGGTTTTGTTGTTTAGCATATAGTGTTACAAATTTTGGGAAGAAAACACCATAGATAAACACACCTTATTAATATGCATATAATTGTGTTCATAAGCCACTAGTATGCATCTTAAATACTAAACTACGTGTTCTTACTCTAATCATCATGTTGGGCCAAAAGTGACCCTAGCGCATGTTCAATAGTTGAAATATAAAGAAGCAATGGTTGTCTAGGTGTTGGCAGTCTCAAAATTGGTGGGTTAGCTAAATATTTTATGAGATTCACAAATTATAATTGACAATCTTGATCCCATTTATATATTAACCTATGAATATTTTATGTGTAAATTCATGGAATTTATCTGCTAGTTGATAAATTAACTTGTGAATAGATTAAATCTTTCCTTGTAGGCTTCAAATCTATTTAAGATTTAAAGGTGGAGGCATTTAAAAAATATACTTGACCTTAGTAAGATTGAATTTGATCCCTCTTTATGATATAAAAAACCTTAGAAATTTTAGGATTTAGATAGACCTTATATTCATGAAGTCTCTCAAAGATTCTTTATAGAATGTTCGAATGTCTAACACATGTTCTTGATTTAGCTAGGATCTCATCAACATAGTCCTCAACAATATCATGGGTCATGTCATAGAAGATTAAATTTATAACATGTTGATAAGTGGCTCCATTATTATTTAAGACAAATTTCATGACTTGATGACATAATATTCTTCATGGGGTGGTAAATACAATTTTCTACTGGTCTTCTTGAGCTATTTTGATCTGATTATATTGTATTTAGAAAATCTGTCCATAAAAGACAACATGTCATGCCATATAGTATAATTAATAATTATGTAAATTTAGGGTCTAGGAGAATCATATTTATGTCATGCCTTGTTGATATCTCTGAAATCAGTGAAAAGATGCATTCTCTATGGATTTTTGTTAATCAAAACTATATTTGATATCCATTCAAAATAGTCTAGTGATCTAATGAAGCCTACTCCCAATAACTTCTAAAATTATATTTTTACCAAAAGAGTGATATGTGGATGCATATTTCTCAATTTCTATTTGACAGGCTTGACATCTGTATGAACAACAAGTCTATGTACAACCAAGTCAGGGTCTAATCCTGGCATTTCAATATATGTCCATGCAAAAATATCAATAAAATCCTTTGAAATGGATATAATGTGATCTCATTATTCATTAGTGAGAGAAGCTATTATGCACTAAATTTTAGAGTCAACATATATTACTAATTTTAGTAATAAAAATATAAAACTTAAACACACTAGTATGAATGGATAAAAAAGGCAAGCGACACAATAAGAATACTCTTACAAATGTTTGAATGAGATTGATAGTGGTTATGGATGGATGCAAGAAGGTTTTGTGGATGCAAGATAGAAGTAATTTGATAGTTTTCCAAGTTAGTATAAATGAGGAGGGAGAGCTTGGATATATAGGCATGGAGGGAGAAATCAATGGGTCAAATTCAAATTTGAGCTATTGAGATCATTGGTTAGGAATTTTCCATGGAATGTTTAACTCTATGGATATCTCTAGAAATAGATAATTCTAGACAAGGGGGATAAAATAGGGGAGATTTATATAATCCTCTAATTCTATAAATCTCTTGTGGGGTTGAGGGGTTTAGGATAGGCTAGAATATGGTGTTAGTTGGGTCGGTAGATTATTTTGTATTTTTAAATTGGCTAGTTGCCTTAGGGAGTAGGTTAGTAGGTAATAGGTTCTATTAACGGTTTAATGAAGGGATTAATTGGTTTTTGGGATTAAGGTTAATAGGATATAGGAATGGTATATATTCCCTATGGATTTTTGCTAGTCAAAACTATATTTTATATCCATTCAAAATAGTCTAGTGATCTAATGAAGCCTGATCCCAATAACTTCTCCAATTATATTTTTACTAAAGGAGTGATATGTGGATGCATCTTTCTCAATTTATATTTGACAAGCCTGATATATGTATGAACAACAAGTATATGTAAAACCAAGTCAGGGTCTAATCTTGGCATTTCAAAATATGCCCATGCAAAAATATCAATAAAATCCTTTAAAATGGATATAATGTGATCTCATTCTTCATTAGTGAGAGAAGCTCTTGCGCACTAAATTTTAGATTCAACATATATTACTAATTTTAGTAATAAAAATATAAAACTTAAACACACTAGTATGAATGGATAAAAGAGGCAATCGACATAATAAGAATACTCTTACCAAATGTTTGAATGAGATTGATAGTGGCTATGGATGGATGTAAGAAGGTTTTGTGGATGCAAGATAAAAGTAATTTGATAGTTTTCCAAGTTAGTATAAAGGAGGAGGGAGAACTTGGGTATATAGGCATGGAGGGAGAAATCAATGGCTCAAATTCAAATTTGAATTAATGAGATCAGTGGTTAGGAATTTTCCATGGAATGTTTAACTCTATGTAGATCTCTAGAATTAGAGAATTCTAGACAAGTGGGCTAAAATAGGGGAGATTTATAGAATCCTCCAATTCTATAAATCTCCTTTGGGGTTGAGGGGTTTAGGATAGGCTAGAATATGGTGGTGGTTGGGTAGGTAGATTATTTTGTATTTTTAAATTGGCTAGTTGGCTTAGGGAGTAGGTTAGTAGGTAATAAGTCATATTAGCGGTTTAATGGATGGATTAATTGGTTTTTGGGATTAAGGTTTATAGGATATAGGAATGGTATAGGGGTTATTAGAATATTAATTAATTTAGCTGAGAAATATGTGAATTGGAGTAAATTAGTTAGAATTAGCATAATTATTAAAATTAGTGGGGTGGGCATAATTTAGGGCATACATTTTACCCCTATTTAAAATGGAATTATGAGTGGGGTGAAGTGAAAGGAGTAATGGTATTTCAAAGAAAAATCATGATGTTAGATAGTGTTAGAAGTTAGTAATATATGATGCCCCATTAAGGGAGCATGTGGGGAGAAATGACCTAGATGATCACTGGAATGAGAGTCCCTAGGTGGGATAAGATCAAGATGATAAATTAGGGACAAGATACCCAAAAACATAGTTATGATTGAGGATGCCCCAAGTTATGTGGGGATAAGGTAGCTCTTTTGTGATATGTTCTAGACAAATGACCATTGTCTAGAAAATAAGATATAATTGATAGGGAAAAATTGATTAAAAGATGATGGGTTAAAGCTAATGATAAGTCCCATAGGAAGGACACATGCTAAGAAGGCTCAAAAATGGATAAATAGATAAGACTTGTTAATTGGTGATTGAGAGCTACCATATGTAAGATTTATAGCTTAAAATTATTGTGCAATGATTTTAGGGATGAGATGGTAAGGAAATATGATTGGTGGCCTAGCTATCTATAGTCCCAAAATTAAGACCAGGTGTTACCTACATAGTCCAAAAAGACCTTAGGCCAAAGTAGTTTTGATGTAGGATGAAGTGGACTAGTAAGGAGATCGACACGCCATGACCCAAATGATGTTAAAAATAATTAAAAGTGATTGGATTAGTATAATTGGATAATTAGATAGGATCAGGCATAGTCAGTGTTAGTAACATGATGTTAGATGTGTATGGATGTTGGCATATAGGACAAAAGGGTAAAAATTAGGTCATTTACACATTTTATCTTGTAGTGATTTAATCCAACTTGCTAAAGCACCCCTCATAGATACTAAACCATTGAATTTTCAATTCCTAGATGAGTCCATCATGAATATCATTGAAATGCCTCTTTAGGAGTAGAACTAGAATTTATATTTTAATAGATCATTCACTTTGCATGGATCAGGGGTAGGCTTATTTTTTATCAGACCATAAGGTGATATTATCCCTAAATCATTCTATATCATCTTTCCTTGTACTAAAAACGTGGTTAAATTTACAAAACACTCATTTGAAGGCTTCATCAAGAAGTATAATGGAATATTCAATAGCTCAAGGTTTGTGTTGATTCTCAGTTAATCATCAATCAGGTTACAAACCAATTTTAGACCAAAGATGACAAGATTGTACCATATAAGGCCATGGTTGATACTCTCAAACAAAAAATTGTTGACATATGGTTTGAACATGTAATAAGGGCTAGTAAAACAATAGCAGATGTCATTGTCACCTTTGACACTTTGATTCATCACACTAACAAGGAAAAATAATATCAATTCCTCATTGAAAATCTTCTATCACCTACTCATGAACCTTAAACTTTCACAATGATTTATCCTATTTTTGGTTCCAAATCTACATGGTATTCATACCTATTTACTTATGTACATAACCATATCGTGTCACCAAACCTATCATGAAAATATTAAAAGGCCTTTACCCACCAAGCTACATGTTATACCTTACTTAGCCTAACCTTTTATCTCCATATCTTTGATGGAACTCTACTTCATTGTTTAAATTTGGTAGAATCAACACTAGAATTATGTGAAGTTCATGAAGAAGTATGTGTAGCTCACACTATCAAGGTTATCCTAGACAAAACTCTCCTATGTACTAGGTATTATTGATGAACTATGGATGCATATGTAGCTAACTATGTCAAAAGATATAACAAATGTCAAAGGCATGCTAATCTAATTCATGCCCAACTAAAAAACTAAAACAAATCCTTACACCATGGCCATTTTTATTATGGGTCCTTGATTTCATTGGAAAGATTAACCCAACCTCATCTGATGGCCATAGAAACATCTTTACTACTATCAAATATTGCACTAAGTGGGTTGAATCTATACCCCTCACTTATGTGATTGCAAAACAAATTTCCAAGTTCATCTTCAATCACCTCATTTACCACTATGGTATCCCCTCTAACATTATATCTAAAAAAAGTATATCATTTAAGAATAAATATTTCAAAATGCTATGAGCCAAGTACAACATTCCTCAACATTGTTTTACCATATATTACCCACAAGGTAACAGCCAAGTTGAAGTATCCAATAAAACCATTGTCAGCATCATTAAAAAGAGTTTCAATGATACTATCCATAATTTACACCTAAAAATATTTCATGCCCTCTAGGAATACCACACTAATTACCATACCCAACAAAAGCCACTCCATATTTATTATTTTATGACACAGAGGCCATTCTTCTCATTGGATGATGGAGGTTGTTCAGCTCCTTCTCTCCTTGGCACCTTAGCTTTGTTGTTGTTGCTTGGCTTAAGATTTGGGCATGTTAATATTACTTATATGAGGCTTATGGAGAAAATACTACATAATAACTCTATAATATCCAAGCATCAAAAGGAGGAGTTATGACCTTGTACTTATAGCATTAAGAATTAACCTCACCCAAGGTGAGTTAAGGTTGAATTGAGACTAACTCTAATTGAGTTAAAAGTTGTCATGTAATTAAGAATTTCAGTTACTAGTCATAGTTCTCAAATTAGATATTTTGGGATATATTGAGATATTTTGACAACTCATAAAGATAATGATGAAAGGCTTGATATTTTAATTTTTAAATTTCCCTTTTTTAGATATTCATTAATTTCAAATGGATAATTAAACTAGGAATTTAATATTGTTTAACTTATTAATTGATTTTGATTAGATTTTTTGCTCTTTCAAGATTTAATTAAGTGAGAAAGTGCCCCAATTAATAGG
The DNA here is from genome assembly GCA_037957365.1 of Torreya grandis. Lineage (NCBI taxonomy): Eukaryota > Viridiplantae > Streptophyta > Pinopsida > Cupressales > Taxaceae > Torreya > Torreya grandis. The sequence continues at coordinate 30,258 of JARHVA010004126.1, forward strand.
TCTATAGGCCAAATTGATAGGTGTGATGTTGTAAGGTGATTAGGGTTGAATTCATGAGAGGTTATTATTGCATACGAGATAATACCCTAAATAGGGTTGCCTCAAAACAATTTTGAGCTTTGATGAATGATGCATAGATAAAGTTGGGACATTCAATAACTCTTAGGCTTAATTTTAAATATTTGATAGGAACCAGACGAAGTCTATTTAGAAGCTAGTTGTGGCCAGAATTAGGTATTTACAAAGAGTACATATGTGTATTGATGCAACCTTCTTACCTTTTGGCTATTTGATTTGAAAATATGTTTTATTATGAATAATTGAAACTAAAATTAAGAAAAATTTAAAACTTGAAAGTGAAAATATATATAAATTTTTAATGATAGATTTCTACCAACTTTAATAAAATGCAAGTTTCCACCTGATAGTTGATATTAGCTCAACCATGCAACCCAATCATATGTATAAACTAGTGAGCATGAGTGATAAAATTAAACAAACTATATATATAGTGAATATAGATGACTCAATCAAGTATAAATTATAAACTTGGTAAGATTGAGTGACTTTATCACCTCAATTTTGTCAAAATTTAAACCAACTACTGTAATAGATTGACTCAATAATAGTTTATAAAATTCCATCCTGGTGTATGATAAATCCCATATGTGTGTTTTAAATTTGAATGTACTTTTTATTTTTCAATTTAAATTTTCCTTTTCATGGAATATGCACCTCATAGATGTCTCAAGATGTAACTTGGGTATAAAAATGGTACCAATGTATATAATAATACCAAAATTGTGTATCTGAATCATATAACTATGCAATTTAGACAAATTACAAATTTTCAATTGTGTAAGACATATTTCCATGAAATTCTCTAACTAAAATATGAAACTAAGAATTAGTATAACTGTGAACATGTTTCCATAACATTCCCCCAATTAAATTTTAATCTAAGAATTGGTATAAGTGTGGAGAACATGTTTCCATATCATGCCCTTAGTGAATTTAAAATTTTAAAGGTGTTAAAGTCATGAATCTAAGACATATCTCCATTGATATTCTCCCATTATGAGGTGAGGGGAATTAAAAACTATTATTCACCTTAACTCAAAATTATAAGATAATTGTGTGATCTATGAATCTATCAGGTAACATGTAGAAGAAACATGTCTAGGTAAATATATTATTGAAGTACATAGAATGTGATCACATCAAGGCCTAAGATGCATGATATAGATCATGGAAACATATATATAGTAATATCACAATATCAACAAGAAATAAATCATGCACATAAGATAACTCAAAATCAAATCAAAATAAAATAGTCTAAGGAGACCTCAAATAAGGGGCATGTTCAAATGCCACACAATCAAAGGGGCATGACTTAGTTAGATGTCTAAAATAAAATAAATGAAATATTAAAATGTCCACACAATATTAAATGACATATTAAAATGTCAAAATAAGTTAACAAAGGCATGGGGGCCATAAAGAATGGATCATATTCAAATTCTCAAACAAGCAAGATGATGATAAGAAAGGCAAGACATTCAAGGAAGTGTGTAAATTAAAAGCATCAAAAATAATAAACCACCATGATCACATCATATTCTTCCATTGATATTTGTGTCAGTAAAAAAATTTAAGTACATATCATAGGAAATACACTATGAGCATATATAAAGGCATGTGTAAGTATATAAGCTCAAATATGATAATGTAAAATGAACATATAATAATGTAGCATTGGTGCATTATGATCAATAAAGTGGATGCCCTTAATGACCATATGAGATTATTAGAGTAAATTTAAAACATTTTAAATTACATAAATCATGTGCTTGCATATGCTTATATCACACTTAAAAGATCCATGAAAAATATGTGTATATATAAAAGAATGATATGTTATCTAAAAACATGAAACTGATAACATAGATGTCACGGAGCTAATAGAATATGTAAATGATGATTTTTTTTTAGGTTTTTCAATTTTATTTTTATGGTATCTTTTTTTAAAAAAATTATTATATGATCTCATCTAAAGGATGTTCATAAGTATCTCCTCACTAGGAACTTGTTACAATAAATTAGTGGTACTACCAATAAGCATGCATAGGTGGAATATCTGACACTTTAGGATTTGTAATGCTCTACATATGTATAATATGAATATGTATTCATAATTAAATAATATAAATAATAAGGGTTTGTATAACCCATCATTAAATGCTTCATGTTTTATTTGAAGTAGTACTAATATGAACTTGTTTAAGTGCTCTAAATGTTTGAATATGGTGTGTAGTAGATAAGGATTCTATGGAATCCATTGTATGCTCTAATTTAATAGTATTTCAATTAATGGTTTCCTCAAAAATGGTATTTCATAATTTTTACCCTTTCATGGAGGATTAACCTTAGTAGGTTTGATAATTAACTACCTGGGTATTATTTTTTTCCATGTGGATACTCATATGGAATTTTAAAAATCATAATTACCTAATTGACATGAATGTATTTAACACACCCATATATTATATATGGTACTTCATGAAGTGTGTGTATCCAAATTCATCCCATTAACATATCAAAGACAATCGTGTCAGTTATAATGGAAAAGGTGGTAACTACATGTGATGGATCCACCTACAATGGTAAGTGAATCTCACCAAAACCCTATTATGAGGTCCCATAAAATGCTATAACTAATTTATTCAAATGATGTAAATAATCATGTGTATTACCCATATAAATAATTAATTTCATGGTTTAAACATTACTTCTTGAACTATTATCAATCATAACACTGTGTATAAGTTGGTGATCAAGGTATGCTCAAATAAATCAAGAATGAATATCTGAGTCATCATTTGTAATGTAACTATCATTAAAAGTAATAAAAGTATCTAAACCATAGGAGGTGTGTGAAATGTATAATTAATAATATTCCCAAATAATGGGTACCCATAATTTGGTGGAGGATGTGTATTATAATCCATTTTTTCAAATATATTTTAAGTTGAAGAGGATTATGCAACACCTCCTGTGAATCAATAACATAAGGTGAATTTTTCTAATTTTCCACAATATTTTTATCCTTATCTTTCATAACATTTATATTTTGTACAAGATCTTGTACATCTTGATCATTAAGGTTTAAATTTTGAGAAGTCACCAAGGTATGTGTTCTCATAGTTTGAGTTGATATGAGCATTGAAGCCCGTAATTGGGTAAGTGTTAATGTTTCCTACGTAAGATTGAGTAATATTAGGATTTTTTTTAGTAACAATGGTGTAAATATATAACCCATTCCACCATTATAAATATCAAATTATTATGTGCTCAAGGGGAAGATTATAGGTATGGAACCAAGTGTAGTACCACCCAATGATTTATCATGTCTAGGGGAGGATGACTTAGCCTTAGCATGTTGGTTGATTTCATCTCTTGTAACATAAAAAAATACACCCATTAATATTGTATTATTATTAGTATGAATGACTAATGATTTTTTATATCTAATTTGAAAATAAGTCTTTTCAGTAACATTTTAAATTTCTAATAAATGAGAAATTTAGAATTTGAAACAAAATACATTTTTTTAAAATCTTAGCTAACTAAAGACCCTAGGAATCATAAAAATGTTTCATTCAAATGGGTTATGTTCAAAAAAATATAATATAGAGATAATAATATAGAAATGAATAAGCATAATCACAAGGGTGATAAATATATCTATATTAGGTAAATTAATTACAAAAATGTTGGGATATGAAAAAAATAGTAAGTGCAAATATTGATTGGTATTACAATAAATGGAAAATAAGATTACTTAGTTATTTTACTATGTTGGATCTATATTTTGGACCAATCCTCAAATTATATAAATTTACACTCGTGGCTTTAGAATCTTACATTGGATCTAGACAATTACCTCAACATTGTTGTTTGATTTAGATGTAGGTGTCTAGTACAAAATTTTAACTGTATCTAGATGAGACCACTTAAAACCATCTAGGTATTTTATTATCTTTTCTCTAGGGTTTTAAAATATTTTTCATAATTTTTATCTTTTTCAAATGATACAACCTTCACTTCCTCACCCTTGGAGTGGTTGTGAAAAAAATGGGTTAGTGGGCACATGGTGTTGAGCTTCCCTAAGAACCCCTTTGTTAATGGGTCATACGTACATAGACAATACTATGAACTAGGCCTCACACTTATGTATTTCTCCCCTACATGTTAGATTATGTGTGTAGAAGGATGCAATGTGTGATAAGTAAGTACCTATAGTGACTTAGTTTATAACTTACAAAATATGTCTCATGGGATGACCCTTGAATACTTTAGACCTAAAAATGGGTTGTCTTTATGGTTGTTATTTAAATAGAGAATAATATGGAAGCTTTGCTCACTTGAATGCTTGATTGAGATATGGTGGTAAGTTACTTTGTGAGTTGATAAGACTTTACTAGGTGAGGAAAGAATGAGGATTGATCATGAATATATACCAATCCTTTTAGGAAATATCTCACATTAAAACACTTAGGTCAACTATAAGGATACATTAAAATTTGAAATTTTGATTACTTTAGGGCACTGGAAACTTAGTTTGGCATATGACACTTGCATCAACATATACATTTGGATGGAATGCAAGTGTTCAAGAAGTTATAAAATGGGTATAGGTCCCAGAATTATACAGGATGATAATAAGGGACTTATAGCATTTTAAGTAGCATATAAATCTTGGTCATCAGAATAACATATGGTTGGACTAATAGATAAAAAATAGGCACAAAAGAAATCATATGTGAGCCTTTTGATAGTATGAAGGTCTATGAATTGAAGGGTACAATAATGAGAAGTACTTTCCAAGCATATAAGACTAAGGTGATATATAATTCATATTTATTATCTATATTAAGGAATATGTGGGTAATTATACACAATTAAGAGGAATAATGAGAGCATTCTTTGACATTATGAGATAGATTAAAGTATGTAGTTTTATTAGATTAATAAGTTCAAAGAAATCTTATGGAATTATGTAAAATTGATGATGGAATTATATATAACTTTTAGGTAAATATGGATCATACTTGGTGCATGAATGTCCTTAATAAAAACATTTTTCTATTTTCTATATTGTGAATTGATGGGGAGGAACAGTACTATGCAAGCACATTCGACATATAATTTGTCAGTAAAATTTTATTTGAAGATCCATTTTGACATAAAAACTATTTTTAGGTTCTAATTTGACTTACAAACCTCTTTGGGGTTTCAAATTTTCATACAAGGTTGATTTCAAGGTTCCAAAAAATAATTATGATGATATTTAGAATACTGTAGTTGATGTTTCTATAATGTTAAACTTATAGAACTCATGATTTTATAATGTTTATTGAGGATTTAACATTCCCCATCTCATTTTTAATTGGGTTTCATCTCCTTAGTTTATAATCACCCCATGGTATTCCCTAAATAAGTTCAACAAGTGGAAGTTTGGGTCATGTACCCTTAATTATATTTATTCCTTCATTATTTATTTATTTATATCATGAATTTAAGTTGATCTATAGATTTTTTATTTCATGTTTTTACATGTATCAAGTAGTATATTTTTATCATACATTTCAAAATAAAATGTGTTAATAACATGAGGTGAATTTCTATTTATATCCTTTTAATCTAGCATTTTCAATGCTATATTGAAATAGGGGCATTTATAGACACCTAAAAATATTATTAGATACTTTGGTAACATAAACTTTGGCACAATTTGACATATTTGGACATTATGTACACATCTAGCTCTTTTTCACACTTTTATCTATTTTCTTACCCATTTGGTGTCTTTTCTAACCATAATATATAGATACACATATTTAGGATCACCTTAGTGTATGCAATAATCTCATAGAATCCTAAAAATATTATCTCCATATATTAGATAATTAATTTTAACTTATAGGATAACCCAAAATATAGTCTAATATTTATGTTTAATTTTAGGTGTCTACCTCTTTTATTAGTGTCCAAGAATAGCTAATGACTATTTTATAAATTTAGAAATATAGGTTGGTCATAGTGGTAAATGACAAATATTTAGCTATAAATATAAATCAATGATAAGGTTAAACTCACCTATAACTCACATGTTAATTTAGATATTACATTTATAATCACTTAAAATCTTGAAAAATCCATTATCACTATCTTCAGACTTTATCACAAAGGCATAAATATATGAATATCATTCATAAGAGTAGTCCTAGATCTAGGTCTAACTATAAAATTAAGGTCAATTTTTCATGGTGATAAGAGATTAAATAAAAAAAAATCATTTCATTTTATATTGATCATGATGGTGAATACACATACGTAGGTGAGATAATTATGTTCAATTTGAGCCCTCTTTGAATTATTGGAATGTAGGAAACATAGAGGCACTCAATAGGGAGTGGTTGACATTGTCCAAACCAACATACTAACACATTATTCAAGGTTAATATTATGGTCAAAATGTATTCAAGGGTTCTAAGGAAAGATAAGGGAAATGGGGATAAACACACATAATTGAAGGCAAGTACACACACAAGAGGTAACCACAAGTGTTAAAAAATAGCATGAGGTGTTATAGACCTTCATAGTCAATAAGGACACTACCATTATGGAATATATATTAATTATTGATGTAGGGGTCTCAATTTCAATGATAATATATATGCAAGTTTTGATCTTCTATTTCTAGATCTAAGTGGTTATAAAGAATATATAGAGCATTTTCAAAGATAGTGATGAACACATTAAACAATAGAATATTATAATAAGTAAAATAATTATTTTTAATAGTGATTTTAATTTTTAATTATCCAAGTTAAATATCAATTTACCCCTTTACAGTCATATATATATGATTATTTATCTATTTTATATAACCTGAATATTCATATTTTCACTTCATTTAAATCATGTATCTAACAAAATTAGAATTAAAAAATGTGCCTTGTTCTAAACATGGAATACTTAGTATGCATATTGTTTTGAGACTTGGAATCTTCATTTTTGAATATATATTTTCATTTTTTTTCAAATTCACAATAAAATTTGAGGGTTGTTAGAACCCATTGAGTTTAACGCAAGAAATGGTAATTTTTTTAAAAAACTTTACTTTAATAATCAAATCATATCTAAATAAGATAAACTAATTGGTCCTTAATTAAAA